>UCOK01018010.1:0-18468 GCA_900474325.1 Synergus umbraculus | reverse complement strand
GCAACAAGTTGTCTGAAAAATCATTTAATTTTTCTTACAATATAGTAAACCGAAATAAAATGACCAATTTTTATATAAAAATAACGATTTGGCATTGCCAACAGAAAATGCAACATATATATCATTTCCACTAATAAACCTCTGCGAAGTTGTGGAACACACACACACACAATCATGTGCTTCTGGGCAATTGTGAATAGCCAAAAAAGAGCGCGGAGAAAAAGATAAATGCTCGCTTCGACGTTTATTGTTACGTCTTTTCAAATCCGAGGCCTTAATTAACAGAGTCCGAGAGGCAGAATTTAAGGTAAGAATTTAAGGATTTAATTTTTAAGGAATTAATGTCAAAATCAAACAGTTACCAGAAAGCGTTTGACATCTTCTTTTGTAAACAAACATTTGCAGGTTAAGGTTCTGCTCTTGCCTCGAGCAATCATACCATTCAAAGTGCTTACTTCGCACGATATACTCTTTTGTAATATAATAAAGTTTAATAAACAAATTTTTCTTTCGTACAATGTAATATTGCATCATTGTTCATCACCATTTCCAGCTAATAATTACGATCAGATATAATGATTAAATAAAACGTCCGTATAAATTGTACGTCATTTTTACCACACAGAATTACTCCACAAAATTGCGTTAAAATGACGTGAATTTGACATGATAACATAAAGTAATACGTTCTTGTAGAATTTGTGTCACAATGATTTCACTTTTTGATCATAAATGTATTGCATTGGTTTTGGCGTAAGAATTGCTTATCGCCAAAAAGTAAAATATTGCCATTATAACCGATCCCGAATGTGTCAGTACCTTGTTACTAACTTAATTAACATAAATCAACACAAATATTAAACGTCATTATAATATCATATAACTGCCTTTTGGCTATCTGGGTTATTTAATCATTATATCTGATGGTAATTATTAGCTGGGAAAGGTGATGAACAATGATGCAGTATTACATTGTACGAAAGAAAAATTTGTTTATTAAACTTGATTATATTACAAAAGAGTATATCGTGCGAAGTAAGCACTTTGAATGGTATGATTGCTCGAGGCAAGAGCAGAACCTTAACCTGCAAATGTTTGTTTACAAAAGAAGATGTCAAACGCTTTCTGGTAACTGTTTGATTTTTACATTAATTCCTTAAAAATTAAATCCTTAAATTCTTACCTTAAATCCTGCCTCTTGGACTCTGTTAATTAAGGCCTCGGATTTGAAAAGACGTAACAATAAACGTCGAGGCGAACAATTATCTTTTTCTCCGCGCTCTTTTTTGGCTATTCACAATTGCCCGGAAGCACAAGATTGTGTGTGTGTCGATTTAGCAGCATGAAGAAACGCCGGGAAAAAGAGATGGTAAGTTTGAAACACACAACTTGAATGTTTTTTTATAGACACAACACGGACTGTAAATCAAAAAAACGAGATGTAAAAAATTTTTGACGGAAATAGACTTTATTATTACGACGCGAATTTCACGACCCGATGCGAAAGAAGAAAGGAATATACTTATAAAATTTTCGTCAACTAGACGATGAAATTACCGACCGAAATTTTCTAATACAAACAATTACCGCTATCGCCTCGTGAGCACGCTACTAAATCGACTTCCCCTGCCGTCCTACCTCATCACCTGTCGCCTTTCATCGTCTAGTTGACAAAAATTTTATAAGTATATTCCTTTCTTTTTCCGCATCGGGTCGTGAAATTCGCGTCATAATAATAGTTTCTTTCCGTCAAAAATTTTTTACATCGCGTTTTTTTGATTTACAGCCTGTGTTGTGTCTATAAAACAACATTCAAGTTGTGTCTTTCAAACTCCCCATATCTTTTCTCATGCGTTTCGGAGGACAGCACCGTAATGAAAATGGAGGGCACCCGAAAAAAGTTGCAAGTCCCGATTATCCAACGTCCTTAACGCATGGCTATATGGGCTGCAAATATAAAAGATGAAAAAACAAATAAATAAAATTCAAAATTCAAAAAAATTACGTACGAAACTTATTTTTGTATTTCATTTCTGGTTTCATTCATCGGATAGGAACCGGGTGGGACCGGGTATAGTAACCTGATAAAGCCGGGGTATAACCCTAATTAGATATTTGCAAAAAGAGAGCGGGTACGTACCGGATAGAAACGCACTTACGAGTTTTCTTATAGAGGCCTGATTGAACCCGGGTTGAAACTTATTTTTGGATTTCATTTCTTAGTGCACACTTTTGGACTGCCGAAATTAAATACTGATGCTACAACGATTCTTAGCTCTTCAGTCAGAAATCCGGTAATCATTATCATGCTATTATATATAATTTCTTATCATTATATTTATTTGTGTATGAAAAAACTTTTTTCTACTCTTTGAAATTTCTTGTAGTACATTATATATCATGTTTACCTGCAGATTTGTAATAATTGCATAATTGAAGTAATTTTCAATTTTACGACTTCATAGAAGGTAAAGTATACTATACTAATTTAATATACATGAGTATAAATTAAAGTTTTTCAAACCAAAATACAGGTAACTTCATCTGAAAATCATGGACTTTTTAAAAAGCCTATGGACCCAAAAGATATTATGGAGAAAGAAAATATCGATGATGAAAACCTGTTCTCCAGAAGATCAAAATCGAAGAGTCCTAATATATCTACACTAATTACCGAAGATAAAAACGAGTCCATAATATGTGTGAGTTGAAGAAATTTTTTGTAAATGTTTTTAAATGAATGGGTTCGAATCGTGGCATCCTTCCATTTTTTAACTTTATTTTGGGACTCTATAAATCAATTATAACATATCATTTTTTACAGGATCATAATTGTGCCGAAACCGTAAACACTTTGGAAAGTAAAATTTCAAATCTCTCAAAAAGAGTAAAAGAATTGGAGAGTGTTCTCCAAAAAAAGAAGAGGATATACGTCCGAAAGATGTTGAACTAGAACATTGTTCACGGGCTTCAGAAGCAAGAAAGCTTATGGTATTAAACCGAGAAAGGGAGCTGATCGATTTGCGAGCACTAAATAGACACTTACAAGATGCATCCATTAATAATTTTATGTAACGTAGGCATGATTTACGCGTTTTATCAGCCTCTTTTTAGTTCTAAAAGTGACCGTTTACACGATTGGAGGGGCGGACTGTACGATTCTGGCTCCATAATACTCCTAGGATTATTATGAAGCTATAATTGTACAGTACCACGCGCATGTAGATCTGCGTCGCTCTATTATCCTACTCAGATACTGCCATCTGTGTGCGTTCAATGCACAATCGTATACTCATTGACGCTCTAACCTAAATTTGATTTAACAATCTGTGACAATAGTAGCAAAATCCGCAATCCGTTATCGCATGAACCAAAATAAAAAAAATAAATAAATACAAAATGGCCGACTTGAACATTTTTTACTTTTTTTTAACCGTAAATTCATGGAGTATAAACATAAGGAGACCAAAGTCCTGTACATCGACTTTACGAAAAATGAATAATATTTTTGAGAAGTACACGCGCCTTAACTTCCCGTGCGAGGTGCTATATGAACACATGTAAAGAAATGGCCGCCGATTTGAAAATGACAATATGTAAACAATATCAAATAATATAACCACAAATTTTGTGTCTTGTGCAATTAAATTATATTATGTAGATTCTGTTAAATAAATCGCATTTATGAAGTGAAAATGCACTATCGAAATAGTAAGTATAATACTCTTATTGAAATTTCGTGTATTCTAAATGATAAACAAGATTCGTAAAATGATTATTTATTTTAAATGAAAATCAAAAGTTTCGTACGACTTACAAAAAATGTTTGACCAAATTTACAATTGCTCAGAAATTAATTATTTGCCTTTAAATTAATTATCATTTAATAAATTGAAAAATACTTTTTATGAATAATATTGAATAATTAATTATTGATTTGAACAAATTTGTGGTTATATTATTGTCATTTTCAAATGGGCGGCCATTTTTGTACATGTGTTCATACTAGCGCCACGCACGGGAAGTTCAGGCGTGTGTACTTCCCGAAAAATTTTCTTATTTTGCGTTGCATTACTTTGGTCTCCTTATGTCTATTCTCCATGCGTAAATTGTTTAAAAAGAGGGTTAAATATTAATCAATAATTATTAATCAATAATTATTATTATATTATAATTATCATGCACGCCAGGTCGAAAAACGTTGTTTCGAGAAAAACGCGTTTAGTTTTTGATCTAAAATGGTTTAGACAAAAGTTAACCAGGATCGAGAGAGCCATTTAACTGTACCATCAATTTTGACGTTGAGTTCCATTTTCAAGGTCATTTACTTCAAACGCGCGTTAAATGCACGTTCGGCGCGTTCGAGATGCTTACGTTGTTTTGCGTTTTTCGATCTGTTCTCGATATTTATAACCAAAATAACGATTAACCCAACAATTCTACATATATTTATTATAAGAATTTGCACTTTTTAGAAAATCAATTTTTCAAAAATGTTATTTGGTACTAACCCCTTAAATTAAATAGAAGTGAAACTGCAAGGACGTTTGATAATGGGAACTTAGAAAATGTTTTGTGTGCCCCCAATAACAAAGACGGGCCTGCCTCCGTATTTAATTTAAAGAGTAGATTTCGGGATAAATAAAATAAACTCACCAAATATTTCGGGTCTGTCGAAATCATAGAGTGCATCTTATAAAAAAAGCATCGCGTTTTTCTTCTGAAAATGAATATTTTGACTATAAATATTCATTTTCTGAAACGGAGAAATGCATGCCGAGCAGACAAATCGCGGGATGAGATGACGATTTTCAAAGTCACTCCACTTTTCATTATTTTATAGACACAATACCATCACTAAATAAAAAAAAACGTTCTGCACAGAGTCCTTCCACAATATAATCTTTCAAACTCTGAAAGAAAATTTGCGAAATATGACAAAGATGGAGGCCAACCAATCAACCATCTGAAATTCATCATTTTAGTTCCGAAAATGCCCGTTTGCATTAAATTAAATACGGAGGCAGGGCCGTCTTTATTATTGGGGGCACCCAAAACATTTTCTAAGTTCCCATTATCCAACGCCCTTAAGCGTTGCTTACGTGAATTTACCAGTTATCGAAAGTTCCGCGTTATCTCGTGAAATTTTGGCTGCGTTGAAGAAAAATAATATGTAATTTAAAAAACCACATCACCATACTTATCTGGTCTTTATATCTGTAAGAATTACAGAACACTTTAACAGATTTTACTATGTTTTTAACTGTTTTCAGTACCTGATCGCACCGAAGAGTTCGATATTTTACGTTATATTGTTTGTAATACATCATACTTTATTGTTTGTTAAAAAAAATGTCAACGAAATGACACGTTATAAGTAAGTTGAGGTAATTTAAACAATATTTTCTTTTTGAAAATATACATTATATGTCGTTCTTATAACTACAATCTAATAAAAGTTCTTTCTTTTAAAAACAGAAAATAATTCTTTATCTTAATTTCTATCCACTTCTAATGAGTTTAAAAAAATTATTTTTAACATAATTTAAATTTTAATATTCCGATTCACTGCGTGGGTAATAATCGTATAAATCCGATTCACAGACGTTTTTCAATCGATCACAAAATATTTGTGCGACCGATTAAAGACGGTTTCTCTCCGATTCAGCAGCATTTCTACCTAATCGGTGGCAATCCGCCAATGTCTTTTAATAATGCGGATTCACCGATGTCTCATAACGATTCAAATTTTTCCAATCGGTTCTTTGTTCCTGGGACCCACGCATATTGCAAGTAGGTGTACTCGAATTACTCTCTGAGTGTTATGACACCCAGAACCCAGTACTAGTCGCGCCCCTGGAATTCGAGTTTCTCTACATTAAAGTTTTCAAATTCCATCAGCCTTAAGAAGAGGGTAAGGTTTTAAAACTTTTTTTATTATTTTTTGAAATGAATTTATAATATGTCAAGAATGTTGTACTAAAATTTCAAGTCGATTGAAGCTAAATTACCGAAGTTATGAGTGTTTGAGCGACCGTTGATTTTTATTCATTTTTCGTTCGCTGTATTTTCGTGTATTTTGAGCAATGTTTGTTTTAATTTTATTATTATATTTGTCAAAATGAGGCGAAAACAGAGCAGAGAAGGTCTTTTGAAAGAGAAACCTTTCCCTCTATGGACCTGGCATCAATGACTCTGTGTGAGTAGATATGATTTATCAAGTTCTATTTTGAATTTTTATTGTGCAAAACTTTAAAACGATTTTCTGAAACTTTTCATTTCTAAAATCGGGGTACACGATAATTCAAAATCTACTCAACCGAATCTTACAATAACAAATTAACCGATGTTTTTTAGCGAAAATCGCGTTTTTGACATCATAGTGCTACCGAAAATGTAAAAATAAAAAAAAAAACTCTCCCGTGTTGCATCGGCAAACATCTAAACGAAAAAACGCATTTTGATTTTTTTTCGTTTTTTCAATGACATGGTATGGTGTAAACCGCAAAAGAACTTTTTTTGAAGGGGCCGGCGGAGATTTGCTGCCAGCGGCTAATTTATCAAAATTTATCAATAAAAATTTAGGAAAACATAGTTCAAAAGTTGTACAATTATATGCATATTACTGAAATAAACCAGCATTACCTGTATCTTATACAAAAATTCTTGAATATAGGCCTTTTTTTTGTCGAATTAACCTTACCCCCCCCCCCCTTAAGGTGAGGTCACCTGATGGTAAAATTCATAAAGTATGTAAGATGAAAGGCATCAGTATAAACCATAGAAATTCCGAAATTATAAACTTTGAGTCTGTTTGTTATTTTATCGTAAAAAAGAATTATCGGATAGACCTGAATTTTCGAAGCACTGACAGAATTCCATATCACTAGGTGGTTTCAAAAAATGAACATATAATTTATCGATCTGTATACACAAAACGGAGATTAATTGACAGCTATGACTCTGTACCATTTGGTTAAAAATTTAAAAAATTGGAGCATTTTGAAAAATTTTGAAACCACTTCTTTTTAATTTAAAAATTCTAATCAGAGATGTTCGTACTACTCAAAAAGTCGAACAATCTTTCTTAATGACTTTTTTTGATAAAAACAAATTGAAAGACTTATAACATTTTGAAAATCCAAAAAATGGAAGAAAACTTAAATTAGAAGCCAAACAACGCACGATATAAAAAAAAGTCTAAAGATGAAACATGTTTCTTTTTATACGCCCTATAGAATCGGCATAACAACTTTTTGAATTTCCTTAAAAAAATCTAAAATTCAAAGGGCATAGCAGGATAAGCATGTATTAGCTGCACCCGGCCGAATCTCTGCGACATTTTCACCATGAGTTGGTATTAATATGACGTTCAATTCCCCGGAAGATTATACCTGAGAAATCATTTTTATGGAATTATGGGGGTGAGTAGAAAAATTGAAAAATCCCGTTTTCTCGGAAACGGCTGGACCGATTTCGATGGGAAAAAAATATGTTATGGGTACCAATGTAGGCATGTTTTGGAAAAATTATGGGACATTTTAGTCAAAAAGAAAAGGTCAAAAAAATTTTTCGAAATTTTCAAAATTTTTTTCAATAGGAAATTCTTGAGGCAGTCATAGTTTTTTGCCTGAAAATACTTTGAATTATGTGAAAAAATATGTGAAAGTTCGAGCTCAATCAGAGTTGTTGCTCATAGTTAAAAAATTCAAAATATTCAGAGTACCACGTTAAATGCACGTCCGCTGATGTAAAATGAGGAGTCTGCGTAGAAATAATCCCTAAGATTGTCCGCTTCTCACATATATAGTCACTTGGTGAAATTGTTCATTTAAGTTACAATTAAAAATGAATAAAATAAAAGCTAGAAAATTATAATATTAATATTAAAAATTGGTTAAAATGAGCAATGTCCAGCACAAGCTTAGGGAATGTTTCTACGCAAAAATCAAATCGATTCGTTAATTATCCTACTATAAAAAGAACATGTATTTCAGTCATCTTCATGCGTAACGACTGATTACGCATGAAGTGATTAGAAAGCCTAATGGCGTACATAATAAGCGTACCAACCTCAAAATATTTCAAATACCAAACACGCGCGCGCAAGCGCTCGATCGGTCTCATTAACAGAAAAACGACAAGTTGATTGTTGCGTTGTACATTGATTTTTTCCCTCGATCGTTGCGTTCAGTACTAGAGTATGTATGTGATTGTGCTAGTGGAAACAGAACTGTTGGTTGTTGCTCACACATCGCTGAAATCATATACTATTTCTTTCACGTCAGACCAGCTGAAATCCTGAGTCGAATGTTTCAAGAACAAAACATTGGTCCTGTTATTGAATATGACTGTGACCCAGATTGAGAGTATTAACAAATAGAAGATATCCAGGTTTGTGAGAAGCAACGGGACTTACAATAAAAAAGCACCCCGAATTGTGAGAGGCGAGGGGACTCACAATAAAAACGCATCACGAATTGTGAGAGGAGAGGGGACTCCCAATAGAAAAAGCACCACGAATTGTGAGAGGCAAGGTGACAACGTACTTCTTAAGAAACACATGAGCCGATAAACACCATAAAAATCAGGTGTACACCTGTTTTAACGCTGATGTAATTTGAAAACTTTAATGTAGAGAAACTCGAATTCCAAGTGCGCGACTAGTACGGAGTTCTGGGTGTCAGAACACTCAGAGAATAATTCGAGTGTACTTACTTGCAATATGCGTGGGTGTACAAATTATTAGACGGATAATATAATTCTACACTAAAAGCATTTTTTGAGGGCTTCAAATCCGGTTTGTTTCTTTTTTTTTATTTAGTTCAATTGTGTAGGGTGCCTCCCGACACCCACTGTTTTGAGACCCTTGTTGCGCGCCTGTCTAATTCTGTCAACTTTTCACCAGAATTTGGAATCGGTCTTTTGACGGGAAAAAAGGGCAAGTTGATCGATTTTTGTTAGCACACTTTGAAAAGAAAAGGTGTAGAGTGAGGTCAGCACTGTATCAATTCATAGCTATCTATCTATTATATAATCATTAGTGTCTTTCCACAGATTTTGACAGTTTTTTGATAGTTTCTGTATATTTTTTCTTTCAAATTCCATCACCCTTAAAGTATCATTGGAATACACTGGAACCTGGATTGCTGACCCACTTTGGTTGATCAGTAGATATATATCAAGGTAGTGTGCAGATCGTAAGTAAGCGCGGCGTATGTACAGTACAACCTCTATAAGAGAGCCACCACGGGCGGTTAGGGGTAAGATTTCCGAGAAATAGGGTGTCCCCACTCCCGGGCTTCGAGCTCGGAAATTGCGCGTGTGTGTATGTTACGAACCAATAATTCCCTAAATGGAAAGAGTGTCAAAATAAACAATTAGGAAAGCTAGGCTGGTCGGAAAGTTACAAAAAAGAAGAAATAGATAGTCTATTTCTTTAATTATTTTTGCGGGATACGAATTTCTTCTTTGCTCGTCCGAGGATAAAAATCTGTCATCTAATGGGAGGTCAAATAAAATAAATAAATTTGTTTATTTGTAAATTAAAATAATCATATATTCTAAAACCCCCGAATTCAATTAACAATGTTTCCCCATGTTTTGGACAAGTTCGTTATATGTTTCTTGGATTTTTAAAATACAATTTAAGAAAGTAAAATTAAGTTGGATCGATACATTACGTTACCTTCCTGTTGTAGGCTTACTCTCTACCATCAGGGATGAATCGGAGCTACAATCGATGATCCGTTTCTTCCCCAGTGGGCGTTATTTATTTATTTGTTTGTTGACTTTTTTACAGGCAACTCTAGTCCTTTGACAATAGAATTCACATTCACTCGTCACGTTCTCCCATGCTTCACTAAAATGTTCTTTATTTACACTAAAATGACACAAATGGCTTTTAACCGAAGCAAGTGAGAGCAATTAAATCTCAACACCCCTTCTTATGCATTTTATCATAAATAATGAATCCTATTTTCTGAAATTTGAAATTCCCACTCGTTTTGAGATTCGAGTGTGAAGATCTTTCCAGTGTGACTCTAGATTATTGTTTTACTTATTTGAGCTCACCATTCTCGAAGCAGAAATTGTTCAATTTCCAGGAATTACTCCCGCACTAATATACTTAATATTTGGCTCTTCGATGTGGGTGTCGAAGTTAGATACTTCTAGGAATCACTAATGTTTATATTCACTCGAGCTAGAAATTAATCAGTCCCCTAGTGACATATCTTCACTAGCAATTTCCCGCACTAATAAATTAACTCGCTTTGTTCAGGGACGCACTTTCCGAATGCTGTATCAGCTACTTAGGATACCAAAGGAATCCAGTTGATGGGACTTTATCTTGCCGAATGTGGCTTAAAATAATTTAAAAAACTGGAGTCCTTTGTCCTCAAAGTTGAGTAGAATTTAGAGATTTAACGTCCCTCGTTCAATTCGACTCGACTTTCAGGTTCCTTCGGGATAGCTTGACGTCTAGCTTCTCCTTTCGCGAATACTTCTGGGCCACCCGACAGGAGAGCGCGGTTACGAAAAGAAAACTAAGAGACGGGCACTGACTCTTGGTGTTTAATAAATTTAATAAGAAAAGAGACTTCCGAACTCGAAATGGAAGCTCGTCAGTAAGATCTGCCAAGAGCAACTAAGTTGTCTTGATTTTATAATGCCCAAATTGGGTGTGCTATCGGTTGATTTGGTAGGAATTTTCTGAGGAGTCAGGAAATTTTGATTGGCTGATAGATATGAGGTGATTTGCAAGACCAAAAGAATTTTGGTACTTGCACTTTTGTTTGTACATCGCAATTTGATTGCTTTGCAGAAATGTGAATTTCTGTTGGTAAATAAATTGAGGGCAAGAAACCCACGATCGGAAATTTGCTGATTTGTATTTGAGATTGATTCTTTTCGATGTGCAATAGAATCGGAGTTTAGTGAACTTTTAATAGTGAACATTTTGCAACGTTTCAATGGTATTCGCTTATTTAAAACGATTTCCCAATTCCATTTTTCAACTCAACTTTATTTGAGTGTCTATTAAATATAATTTAATTTATCAGCTTATTACTGCTTTAATATAATTTCGAAGAGAGAAATGCGGAAGGATGAATTTGATATAGGAAGGTCGTGTGAGAGAGGCGGGGTGTCCGATAGCGCACCTCAGAGTAATCACTACTTGTTTAGATGGCATGCTTGATGTGTGCGTCCGTCTCTTTAGTTGAAGCTGTAGACGCACGCTTCTTTCTGATTCATTCATTCCTTATTATTAATTCATTATTTCAAACAATTTATATTCATAATCCTCAATTATGAGTTTTCGCTAATTTTTATATTGCGAAATTTAATTCAAGCTTCGAGGCTTGCTTAGATATTTATCGCCGAGGCATTGCGTTAGCAGCTTGGGTTACCGATGCCAGTGATCTCAGAAAATATTCTTTATATACTTATTTTATTTATTGCGAAATTTAAAGAAGCAATCTTACTAACGTCAAACAAAAATATTATAATATTAATATATATAATAGAATAACGAAATTTTATACAAATTTAAAAATGAATATTTTCATAGGGCTGGTACGTAACATGTAAATGTGTGTTCTCCTCTATAGGAGAACCCGCGGCCGGCGGCGATGAAAAAGCCGAATAAGCAGGATTCTGTGTAATCCTTTCGATTTCATATAAAATTGGACATAAATACAATATGCAGCTATTAAACTATGTATATATTATATTTAAATTTAAACTGAAATTATAATTTTGTTTTCTGAAAACTTTTCGTAAAGCTTTATTTTTATAAAACTGTAAAGAAAACCGATTATATATATAAATACACAAATTATTGTGTGCAAATTAGAAAAAGAATTTAAATAAAAGCAGTTTCATGGAGGAAAAACTGAAATTAAGCTGCGCTCGGCTGCGGCTCTCCTATGGAGGTCGCGTGAGTAGAGTTTGTAGTGGGTCAAGTTTCCGAGCTCATCAAGTTTCCGGCTCTCTTATGGAGGTTCCTACTATGGAGGTTGTACTGTACCAGTGTTTCCTTTGCGAACTAGAGCTTACTGTCGATTTCGTGGCGCTTGTCTTCTCGACTCCTCACCTTCCCTCATCTATGTTTGGGAATATTTTGAATTTTTTCACTATGAGCAGCAACTCCGATTGAGCTCAAACTTTCACATATTTTTTCACATAATTCAAGGTATTTTCGGGAAAAAACTGTGACTGTGCCTCAAGAATTTCCTATTAAAAAAAAATTTTCAAAATTTTTGTTGACTAAAATGTCCCATAATTTTTCCAAAACATGCATACATTGGTACCCATGATATATTTTTTCCCCATCGAAATCGGAGAAAACGGGATATTTCAATTTTTCTACTCAACCCCATAACTCCCATAAAAATGATTTCTCAGGTATAATCTTCCGGAGAATTGAACGTCATATTAATACCAACTCATGGTGAAAAAGTCGCAGAGATTCGGCCGGGGCCAGCTAATACATGCTTATCCTTTGTAGCCAAATAACGCGAGATACAGAGAAAATGATAAGAAACATAATTATTGGCCTTAAAAAGATTTACAAGTACTCATTTGGCAATTTTGCAATAGAATGAGTAGATTTCGTTTTAATCATGAAAAATATTGTTAAACAGAGCCGAGCGCGAAGGGTGAGGTTTAAATCAAATATGGAGCTCGAAGCGCGAGTGCCCTGATGAGAATGTGCTCCTTAAGCTCGATGGAACCTTAAGTAAATTATTTGTATTTTGCATTCACAGCTGTTGTTACGAACCGATAATTATTTCATTCAATGTTAAATAAAAGGAGTCTGTAGCTTTTGAAAAATTCATTGGGAATGCAGAAAATTATTTTCTGATTCCTAGGTATATGGGACGTAAATTATCTACTCTCATCCAAGGGTTTTATCCTGTTTTTTCTGGAATTTTTAAAGATAAAGGAAATTTAAATAATTGGAAGAGATTTGAAATATATTAATTTATTTAATTCAAATTTTGATAAGCGTTATTAAGACAAATTTTAATTTATAAAATAAGACTCAATTTCACGATGAACGATCGAAAACATATTTTTGATTAGAGTAAAGAAAGCATTTCGTATTCGCACGCAATTAATAAAAATCGGAACGATACATTTGTACTCACTTGTGTTGTCGGCTTATCCCACCAGTTGGAAGGAAATAGAGGATTTATCTTTGAGTCGAAGTCCTTTCAACTAGGCCAATTTAAATAAATTTACACGTTGCCTTGGAGTAGGCAACTCTAGTCTTTAAAAAGGGGACTCAATTCACACACGCACTTGTATACGATGCACAAATTGATTCTCCACTCCCATGTCTCGCAATTAATTTGTATTTACGCCGAAAAGATAGTGGTGATTTAATCGGAATAAGCGAAGGTGGTTTTAAACCCAACACTTTTTCCCACTACTTTGCCACGAAAGTACAAATTACCAAATCAAATAAAGATTCCTACTCGTTTTGAGATTCGAGTGTGGATCTTTATTTGTAAATTTGACATTTGTTCCCTGAATAAAAATTCAAGGGTCGTGATTTGAAGGGAGGATCGAGTCATAAGATGATCCTCGCGTTAACGCTCGCGCTCCCTAGTTAGGAATTTTACACGGTCCGTTTTTTAGGCAACTATAAGGGTTTACGCGATACATCTAAACACTTTAAATCACGTTAATCACTTCGTCGGATGAAGGATTAGAAGGTTTTACGTCCTTAATCGTTCGGCCCCTGTGCTCTCCATGGTAGGACGTTACAAGCTACCCCTTTCCAAGTTATAGGAAAGATTAATTTATCCGTAGCAATACCTTATGTGACGCGACACACGACCAACCGAACTACCGACCGGACGGGCGAGTTTTTAGAACTATCTAACTTCTGCGATCAAAGATCTAGAATCCATGCATTTTGTAGATGCATCGTCGACCGATTAGGTGGGAAATTTTGTCAGGTGGAAATTTCTGATAGGTCGGTTGATATGGTGTGATTTAGGGAGAGGATTATGAACTCTTTTGACTTATTCGGAATTCGCTTCGTTTGCAATAATGCAAGCGCATGGAAGTTCTTTGACTCTTGACGAGCGCGAAACCGAATATTGGTTTGCGAAATGATGACTTCCACTAAGGTGTTTAACCTGATGCATTTGCAATTTTTAATGCCCTTGGAAATTATTTTAATTCCAAGTTAATTGCAGGTTTTACTTTTCATTCCAAAATATTGGAAATTATTACGTATAACCTTATCATTGGGGGTGGAATTTATTCATTGTAGCAATGTTCAAATTTCATAAAAATCGGTTTATTAGTTTAGAAGTTATTTGGAATCGAAATTTTGATCAAAATAGGGGTGAGTTCTTATAGGGTGGGATGATTTGCATAAAGGATAGCGGAGATTGGTGTAAACGGGAGAGATCGCAAATGCACATACGAACACATGGATGTGTGACTGTGTTTTTATGCACGCGGCGATAGCTTGGTGTTTATGCCGGTGTGAGTGAGTTTGCTAGCGCGAGGATCTTCCATCCGCGCACACTTATACACGTGTGCGTGTGTTTTCTCATTCGTCTTCTATTTCCTTCCTTCTTGCTTATTCTTTAAATATAAAGGTCATTAACTTATTAATTATAAAGATATAAAATATATGTAATTCATAATTATTCTAAAGAGTAATTATGAATTTTATTCATTCGAATTAGTCCGCTAAATAATTTCAATTTATTGTTATGGAGAGTCGCAAATTCAGCGAATTCCAGTTGTTTCTTATTGTCATTCTTAGCAATGAATTGAAAAATAAAAAAAAAATGAAGCTACGTTTGTAACACTGTAATTTAATTTAATTAAATTTAAAAAAAATATATAAAAATAAAAATATAAATTAAGTAAGAAATATATAATTTAATTAAATTTAAATAAAACATACTACTTTTCTCCAGAGGACCTTGATCAAACTTTCTTTCTAGCTGCTCAAAGCACAATGAAGTCCCTAGAGGAAATAACTCAAAATTTTGAGACACTTTCAATGCGTTCTTTAACGCAGAATCCATCGTATGTTTTGTTTTTTCGATATCTCATATAGTTTTCTACATAATTTAAAAAAAAAACATCAACGCTTGACCTTGAAAGATACGTAAACATTTTCCATAAAATAGGCATTTTCGCAACATATAAACTAATTATTCGTTATACAAGAAAATTTTTCAGGTCATAAGAAACACGTCCATTATCATAACTCATTTTCGGAAAAATATGTAAATACGACTTTTGAATTTTGGACGGCAGTTATGTTGTTCTGTTTTCAGTAACGCAAATTGCAAAATTTTTTCGAATTTCCAAGCAATTACTGGTACTCATTGTACTCGATACTTCTGTTTAAATGAAGGACGTGAATTAGAACATTTTTCTAGATAATGGCATGAATCATAAAAAACTTTAAAATAAAGTTACGATCCTTTTATGATTTTTTTGCCATGCTAAAAATGTAAAAGGTATACTTGCTTATATTTTTCCTTCAAAATTGTTCACACATCTTTCAAAAGTACTCAAAATACTGTTTATATACTTATTTCACATAGTTCGTATGATGAACATAAATTCTTTAACTTATATAAAATTGTCAAATTTAATTCTTACTCGCAATTTTCTCCCATGAATAAATAGAGGACAACATGTGCCTTCCTTTGTAAACATGTCAACCCAACCCTGGTTTCCACGATTCTAATGGAAACCAGGGTTGGGTTGAGAAGTTTACTAAGGAAGGCATAAATGCATGGTACTGTACTTACGGTAGTGTTTTTATTGACAGAATCAAAAGGCAGTTTGCTCTCATTATTTCTTCGTAAATCGCACACTTCAAACACACCATTTTATTACTGCGTTGTACACATTTGCTCTTCTCAAATTCTCGTACACACATTACACACACACAATAGAATAAATTAGATTGAAGCGTCTGCTGAAAAAATTAGTATGAAAATCAAAGAAAGATCATTGCTAATTCAGTAATTTATTTACGAAGCTGTTTGAATGAGATATTATTTGAAACACAGTTGAATTTATTTACATATAACTATATTTATCAGAAATATTAAGTATTACATATTTTACTAATATTCAAAGTGTATGGAATTCACATTTGAGGAACTTATAATACCAGCTTCTTTAACCAGCGATGAGAAAATAAGTTCATATGTTGAATCCTAAATAGCGCATGCACGCTTTATGTGCCTCTATGAGATGGCCACAGTTTTCTTCACCCTTTTCCATGATACTGAAAAATAAATAATTTTAAAATGTTATAATTTTTCTATAATTATATTGTAAAAAATATTCTACACATGAGTCAGAAGGATAATGTGGTGTAGGTTTTAACTTAATTCATACGTATTTAACAGAAATTAGCATATTCAAAAAGCCTTATTGTATCTTTTTAAATATTTAAGGGGCTATGCTAGTTTTTCATTTTCAAAAATCGATTTTCTTTGCATTTTTCCATACCTAATCATCCTAAAAATAAGTATCAAAAATTTTAAATCGGTATTTCTAATAGTTTTTAAATGGGAGCACTTTGAAGCGGCACTGTTCATTAGCGCTAACAATAAGAGACGAGGCGGAGTACCGCGAGCGGCACTATAATTGCGCGGGCTATAAAACAAAAATAAAATTTTTTAAACAAATTTTTATATGAGCGAAAAATCTTCATACAGTCATAAAAAAGGCTCTAGAGCAAAACAGGTCATCATATCGCGCAATAGGAAGAGAAAATTTACCACAAATCAACACACGACAGAGAGATCGACGGCGAACAGAAAGTTCACTTTAAATGCGTTTTTCTCAAAACTGCATTTTTAAAATCGGGTGACGGTGTAGTTCGAAAATTAATCATCCGATCGACTTCAAATTTGTATACAGTCTTTATTATATGTTTCTACAGAGGATGGACCTCCAATTTTTTTTATATAAAAAATTACAATTTTTATAAACAAAAAACGACCGTTTTTTTAAACAAAATTAAAATTTTTTTTCAAAACAACACCATTTTTATAATTTTCAAACCCTAAAGATCCATCCTCTAGAGAAACTCATTTAGTTTACTAAACAAATTTTTTTTTTCGGGGCATGCTGACATGGCTAGAGTTCTTAAATTCTCGAGAACTTAAATCCAGGTTATATGACCGAGAATATGACAGAATTTATGATAATTTAAGAATTTATGATTTTTAGAAAAATTGTTATTGCTTACATTATTTACATGGTTAAATTTTAGTCATTTATTAGCTAAGGCATATTTAGGAATGTAAAATATGCAAAAAACAGCTTACTAGTTAACTAAAGCCACAAAATTCATCTTATAATAAACGTCACTTTATAGGTTATGTTAGACTCTAACATAACCTATGCTTTGCATACATTTGTGACAGTTTTTTCATTTACAACTTGTGTAAAGCTCATTAAGAAGTAATAGAAGTACAAAAAACAGTTTATTACACTTTATTGCTTAATTAATCAATAATTATCTCCATTGTCATAAAAATCTCTAAAATCATAAGTTCTCATATATTCTTAGAGAATTTAAGTCTCGGTTATATTCTCATTTTCGTTACCGTTCTCGAAGTAATATAACCAACTAAGAACTTTAGGCATCGCCGACACCGTCACCCGTATTTCAACTTTTTTTAAAGGACCTTTGCGGTTCGTTTTGTATCTCTGCTTCCAATGAATATTTTTTGACGAAAATTTTATGATAAATACGTGAAGACATTTACAATATACAGCAAAAATTTTAGAAAGATTAAATGTATAGTTTTTTTTTAAATCTTCAAAAATTGCTGTTTTTTCGTCCGAGAAACTAACAGAGCCGCTTAAGATGACGTTTAAAAATTATTTTAGAGTTCCTTTCCTAAAAAGGACTTCCAATTTAGGCATCGAGAGCAAAAGGAAAGTAAGTATTGTTGCATAGGTAGAGTGTGACATAAAAATTAGAGAAGCAAAAGAAATACACGTTTAATTTTAGTGGTAGAGGTACAAAACTGAGTTAGAGGAAAAGGCGGACAGAGCAAAGTTGGTGGAAAAGAGGGACATATTTCGTTCAGTGGTAAAGCGGTACAAAACTGATTTGGAAGAAAAGACGGACAGAGTAAAGTTGGAGGGAAAGAGGGACATATCTCATATCATACAATCAATTTTCGACTCAATTGTATCATAAATAATTGATTTGAACAATTAAAAATATAAGTACTGCTTTACTACTGAACGAGATATGTCCCTCTTTTCCTCCAACTCAGTTTTGTACCGCTTTACCACTGAACGAAATATGTCCCTCTTTTCCACCAACTTTACTCTGTCCGCCTTTTCCTCTAACTCAGTTTTGTACCGCTTTACCACTAAAATTAAACGTGTATTTCTTTTGCTTCTCTGATTTTTATGTCACACTCTACCTATGCAACAATACTT
>UCOK01018009.1:0-34157 GCA_900474325.1 Synergus umbraculus | reverse complement strand
TAAGTACACTGAGAAACTCTGTGTTAGAAAAATTACTAATATCGATAGCAAGTAGGGGCAAAATCCCAAAATTGAGACATTTTAATACAGAAAATAATAAATTTTACTATTTAAATAGGAAAAATTACTATTGAAATAGTAAAATTTATTATATTTTCTGTATTAAAATGTCTCAATTTTGGGATTTTGCCCCTACTTGCTATCGATATTAGTAATTTTTCTAACACAGAGTTTCTCAGTGTAAAACTCAGTAAATGGAAATGAGTTGTGTTATTGATTATATCCATAATCATTTATTGTGGAGAAATTTATTTACAAAGCTTTGGGTCATCTAAATTCTAAATGATCCTGATGGTTAGCACGCAGCCAAAACCAATGAGGAAGAACGACGCAACAAACATAAATCAAGGATCCCTAACTCGAACGTCATCCCCCTTCGAAGCGTGACAGTGTTGGTCAACAATGACCATTGACTACTCACCCCGCAATATATAGACACTCAAAATGATCTCCGGTCACAAGTCATTACCTTTTCGTTTTAAAGTACCCTCTGGCCTGCACTCACTGGAAACTTCCAATTCACAGTTTCATAGAAAGCATGAACACATTATATCCGAAACTGCTCCACATTGGCTGACAGAGGTGCGGGTGGGCACATTGATGGGCTCTTTATTCATTATTTCAGTTGCAATGCATTCAGCTCACGCATGAGAGTAAACATATTTTCATTTAATGATTAATCCACTGCAATTACCGAACAGCAGGAATTACTACTTTTATCAATTATGACTACTATATATTTCGTTCAAAATAAATTGCGCAGATTTTACTAAGAATCTTCGTCATTAGAAGAATTATTAAAAAATCAATGCATATATAAATAATCAATGAATTTCTGAGTTTTGGTATTGGTATTGCGGTAAATTTTCAATACGAGAATTTATAGATTACATTAGGGTTTGCGGTAAATAATGAACTTCCATTACTAATATTGTAGATTACGTTCCATTTTGATAAAATAATTATCTTCATAATTATATGTATTGTTGATTACATTACTTCTATTGATTTAATAATGACTACAATAATTAACTTCCACTAAATGTACATTGTACAAAATCTACACATTGTAAAATTCCAGTACTTTTCTTTTAATTCAGCATAGGAAAAAAAATCTTCTCTCTCAACTTGAATCAGTGAAATTTAACTGATTACCAGTCAAATTCCACTGATTTGCAGTGACTCTTTTCTCACGATTTTAATCAGTGAAAATTCTACTGGAAATCAGTGAAAAGTCACTGAAATTTTTAGTAGTTTAGTGAAAATGACTGAAAATTGCAGTGATATCTGATATCTCAGTATTACATCACATTGCACCAAAAACCCGCTCTCGCTCCGGATACAATTTTTTGCTAGATTTCTGAGTCGAGTGATAATCAGCACGTTAATGGCGATTGCATAAGGGTCGATGAGAGTCTCTTTTTTAAAGGCAAAATATAATGAGTTCCTATTATTCTTGCTCATGGGTGGATAGACTGTCCGTCTGTCAGAGACCGTGTGCCTCGATATAGACGGAGGCGCCATCTAAGTCTGCATTCCATTGTTTTAGATGATTCATACGCGGAGCCAGGCGCAGCGCGACTCCTAATTTATTAGTTTGAATATCGAGCGAGCCCTGAGTCGAATACCGGCCGAAAAGGATCGAGAGAGTAGGCTAGCAAGGCTATCTGGGTGGCCGAGGACCGTCTCTTGTTTATACTCCTGTCCAGCTTCTCCACCTCGACCACCACTAACATAAGCAGCCCCATTGCTTCTTATTCGATATTCGCATATGCGCTGCGAATCGCGAGTCAGATCGCGACGTCAAAGATCTACGACCACTTCTCTTATAGAGGGCAAATCTCTCTTTCTTCTTAATGTCACTGATGTCTTTCGATCTCCTCTCCTCTTCGAAAAAGCAATTTTTAACAAAATTAACTAAATTTTAGATCAGAAGTTTAATCCTAACTAACCATACAAAATCAGTGAAATTCGCTGATGAATCAGCGGAATTGCTCTCATAGAGGGCGTGATATTTACTGATTCATCAGCGAATTTCACTGATTTTGTATGGTTTTCGCTGATTCAGATTTAGAGAGCAGAACTCGCAGATCATGGACTCTCTAAAATAGAATCAGTCAAACTCCACTGAGAATCAGTCAAAAGTCACTGAAATCAGCGAAAACCATAGCAAATAAGTGAAATTCGCTGATTCATCAGCGTATTTCATTGCTTAGGTATGATTTTCGCTGATTCAGATTTAGAGAGCAGAACTGTCTAAAATTGAATCAGTCAAATTCCACTGATTTTCAGTGACTCTTTTCTCACGATTTTAATCAGTGAAAATTCTCTGAGAATCAGTGAAAACCATATATACCAAATAAGTGAAATTCGCTGATGAATCAGTGAACATCACGTCCTCTATGAGAGCAATTTCGCTGATTCATCAGCGTATTTCATTGATTTGGTTTTCGCTGATTCAGATTTAGAGAGCAGAACTCGCAGATCATAGACTCTCTAAAACTGAATCAGTTAAATTCCACTGATTATCAGTGATTCTTTTCTCACGATTTTAATCAGTGAAAGTTCACTGAGAATCAGTGAAAAGTCACTGAAATTTTCAATCATCTTCACTAAACTACTATAAATTTCAGTGACTTTTCACTGATTTCCAGTAGATTTTTCACTAATTAAAATCGTGAGAAAAGAGTCACTGAAAATGAGTGGAATTTGACTGGTAATCAGTTAACTTTCACTGATTCAGGTTTAAAGAAGAGAAAATTCACTTTATCAATTTAAAATTTGTTCCTCTTCAATTTGGATCCGTATAGAAATTTCCAAACCAAATCGATTTCTGATCGGGGCGTGTATTTCATCCCTCGATATGGGTCCGATCAGAGCCATACACTGAAAAAAAAAATTTTGTCATCACAACAAAAACGTTTTGTTGAACATTTTTTGTTGCCTCAACAAAATTTTGGGTTCTTAACACAAAATTATTTTGTTGAGCCTGTTTTGTTGGCCTAAAGAAAGTTTTGTTGTGCCAACACAAATTTTTAGTTAGACCAAAAGATATACGACATAGCGTAAAAAGCATGCAATAATACAAATATATATAAATTAAGTATAAATAATGTAAAAATAATTTAAAAATCAGTTTATTAAATTTTATATACCTTGTGTCAACAAAATAATTTTTTTGGGCCAATAAAATAGTTTTGTTAGGCCAACCAAATGACTCAACAAAAAAATTTTATTAGCACAACAAAACAGTTTGGTTGCACAAATAACAACAAAATTATTTTGTTGAGCCAACCAAATTTTTTTTGGTGAAGCCAAACTGTTTTTTCAGTGTAGCATAATTTCTAGTTTATTTTATAGCAACATTAGAATCCCGAAATTGATTTCAAATAAAACTACACTTTTTTAATTCAATAAATGGTGTAAAAAAAAAGAAACAATTGTAATTTCCTGCACCTTCAAGAATCGTTCTCTCTGAAAATTAATAGGTTTCTCTTTCTTTCTCTCTCTTTCTCTCAAGCCGTTTGAAAGGGACAGAAGTTCTGAACTCGTGTTCTCGCAAACGTGGCTTTATGAAGTTGTAACCTTTTGTCGAGTAACGGACGATATCGTACACATATAACATCTATCCATCTCCCTGCCACTGGTTGGGACAACTCAACGTGCTATAGAAACGCTGTATAGGGGATTCAAGGCGTCTAGAAAGTTTCCAGATCTACCTACTTGTCATTCGAATCGACGTACTAAAACTTTTAAGTGGAAACTGTCGAACTTGCAAACGGTGGTAATGTCGTCGCGACGACGCCTTCAAAGAATTCGCCTCTTTGTGACTGCTATTACCTTCAAAATAAAGTTGCAAACACTTTAGCTTCAGGAATTTAAGTTAAATCAGGATTAAAATACCTATTTCTCAGGATATTTTTCTCTTATCTAAGAGTTTTTAAATGGTTTCAAGGTATTTCAAAATACGTATGTTGAAATATCAACATATGCAAAATTCCTTGATTATGATGATATGATAGATGAATTTGCAAGCGTGAACGCAAGGAGATAGAATAAAATGTTACTGTAATTGTAGGAATCAGTCGTACTTATAAATTAGATATAATTCTTACATATTATTGTAAATTTTATAAAATCAGCAATTAATTTAGAATTTTTAATAATTCTTGAAATATAAAATATTGTAATTCTCTATCTAATTTCAGGAATCTCATAAGTCTCATAAAATTCCTTAAAATTTATTATCCTTTAAAATTTCGCGAAATTCCTTTAATTTTCGTAAATTCACTTGATATTCCTTAAAATTATACTGAAAAAGACCCATGCAATATGCTTAAATCTTTCAAAATTTCTGAATAAAGTTGCAAACTTTACTGAATTTTCATTGAATTTTCGCAAATTCCCTTGAATTCCTTAAAAGTCCTAAAAATTACTAAATATCTCATAAAATATCGTAAAATCCTTTAAAATTATTAGAAATCCCATGAATTGTCATGAAATCTCTTAAAATTTCTGACAATTCAATGAAATCTCGTAAAATCCCCTGAATCCCTTAAAACTCCTTAAAATTACTTAATTCTCCATGCACTGAGAAAAATGTTTGGTGCTGACAACAACAAATTTTGTTGCTATAGAAGCAACAAAAATTTGGTTGGCACAGACAAAAATTTTTGTTGCTTCTATAGCAACAAAATTTGTTGTTGTCCGCACCAAACATTTTTCTCAGTGCAGTCAAAATTATAAATACAATAAAAAAACTAATTAAATAAATACAATTTTGAGTCATTTTAAGAAATATCAATTGATTTTGCGAAATTTAAAGGAATTTCATCAGATTTTTGAAATATTTTGAAAGCACACTGAGAAAAATGTTTGGTGCGGACAATAAAACTTTTTGTTGTTATAGAAGCAACAAAAATTGTTTGGTTGTGCCTACCAAATCTTGGTTCTTTCAACAAACTTTTTGTTGAACCAAGAAAATTCATTTGAACCAACAAAATCTCAGTTTTAGTTGAATTAACAAAACTTTAGTTGGTTCAACAAAAATTTGGTATTTATTTAATTTTTTTTTTATTGTATTTATAATTTTGACTATCCTATTCTAAAAAAGACATGCATTTGCAGACAACTTCATAGCGTTACCTTTACATGCATTTCATGCATAAACACTGGTTACGCATGAAGTGAGCGTCAAGTCGTGAGTATTCTCGACTTGGCGCGAGGATTTAAATTTTCATTTCACTTTCTATAAACGAAATACGCGCGCTTTGTCTCGTGAAATTAAAATCAAAGTTAAAATTAAGCCTGATTTTTTTTGCGTGAAGAGTTTGGGGGGGGGGTGTATGAAGAACGCAATGATCTGCTTTTGCCCAGGACGTCAAAATTTATCATTACGGCACTGATTGTTGATCACTTTCCAAAATTATGAAACCTATAAAACCTTCTAAATACAGCAATAATATGAATCCCTGAATGCTCTCAATGTCAGTAAATTTCGGTAATATAAACATGCAATTGAGGCCAATCTCCTTGCAATCTTTTCTTCTCCCATCATATTTCTCATGAATTTTAAGACAACAAATAACCTAATCTCGAGACGCATTCGCAATGTTGATCGGCTCATTCAGCAGAGTGATTCCGCGATTTCTCTTGGCGAAGAAGTGGCTTTATTTGGATTCCCAGTGCACGTACATGCGTCAGAAAGCCGCCTGACCTGAGCAGAGATTCCCACACTTTGAGTGGTGTTTTGGATTTTGCCTCATAAGTCAGCGAGCGAGTCCAGTGCAGAATCGCGCGTTCATCCTGACTTGATCGCAACAGGACGATACTCGCATTTATGGTCTCTGTGCAGTGCTATATACAATATACCCTCAGTTCCCATTCAGTTCTTCTTCTGCCACTTTTCGCGGCCAGGTTTAGTTTTCATTCATCTCCAGTCGCTGATGGCCCTGGTGACCTCGACGTGCCGGGACCCGAGATGAATATTACGTTACGAGAGAGGTAATGCGTCCAACCACTATGTACATTCGCTTTGCTAAAACAGTTTTCATTCCTTTTTCAATGGCTTTCAAGAGTTTTTAGAGTACGAGCGTTCCCAGAAGATGCATATCTCGCATCCACTACGTGCCGCGAGGCTAAATTATTTGACCTCAGTCGCTCTCGCTCTTGCACTCTTCGAAGTTTCACATCATCTCCTTCTTCTTCTCAATGTGTCACCATTGAGCCTATTCAGTACTCATCTTGCAACATGTCAACCCAACCGCAATAATACTGGCTGCACAATGCCAGAATATACCTTTGCTAGACAACTATAATAGGCCAACTCCGGATCGTAAATTGCTTAGTTTAAGGGACACTTCAGGAGGTTCTCGTACAGGTGGAGACAAATTGTTGTAAATTGTGCTGTGTAATGTAGTTGGTACAGCGAAATAGAAGCTGGTAATCTCACAGAAAAAAAACAAGGACTGAAAGTATTTACAGCTGAAATCAGTTTTTAGGCTGAATTTCAGTCTTAAGTCAGTTTCTAGTTTTGTTTTACGACTAAGAAATCTAAAAACAAGACTTCTTAGTCTTAAAACAAGACTTAAAACTGACTTAAGACTGAAAATCAGCCTAAAACCTGATTTCAGCTGTAAACACTTTCAGTCCTTGTTTTTTCTGTGTTCCTACTCAAATAAAGTGCCAATAGAATTTTTTTTCATTTGAGACCAAGCGTGCACAGAAAAAGCTGTGACTGAAAGTGTTTACAGCTGAAATCAGTTTTTAGGCTGAATTTCAGTCTTAAGTCAGTTTCTAGTTTTGTTTTAAGACTAAGAAATCTAAAAACAAGACTTCTTAGTCTTAAAACAAGACTTAAAACTGACTTAAGACTGAAATTCAGCCTAAAAACTGATTTAAGCTGTAAATACTTTCAGTCCTTGTTTTTTCTGTGCTCTGCTTGTAAAAATGGCGATTTTAAAAGAGTTAATGATGAAACAGGGTGTCTACTACCGGGAAAAACCGGGAATACGCCTGGAATTTTCTTTTAATCCTGGAATTTTTTTCAAGAACCTACTTTTATAAACTATTTTTGTTTTCTGTCATAGCAAATAATGTCTACTAAAGAAATGAGTTAATACACTTCAGTTATTGTTTCATATTTGATAATTTGATTGAGTAACTTAGTTGCTCAAAATTAAGTCTGATTAGTAGTTGAGTAAATACTTGCAGTATTAGACATCTAACTTTTATAATTTATTTAACAAATTTTAGAAACTATCCAAAGATTTCGAAGGATTATAAATAATTTCCAGGTATTCTCTGAGATTCTCTAGGGTTTTAATGATTTCAAGACATTTTCAATAATTATAAAGGATTTTAAGAGATTTTTAAGGAAGATTAGAGAATTCAAAGAATTTTTAAGGAATTCTAAGGAATTTTAAAGGACTTTAAAAAGATTGTAAAAATTTTAAGAAATTTTGATTTTTCAAAGGGATTTTAATGTTCCTCATGGAATCTTAAATGATTTCATGAGATTTTTTATGAATTTTTAAAGATTTTGTGAAATTTTAGGGAATTTTGAAAAGTTTTCGAAAATTTTAAAACAATTTTTACGTACTTCAAGGGATTTTAAAGTTTTTTCGTGGAGTTAGAAAGGATTTTAGGAAACTTGTAAGAATTTTAAGAAATTTTAATTATTTTAAAGTGAATTTAAAGAATTAAAGAATTTAAATGTTCCTCATGGAATTTTAAACGATTTCACAAAATTTTTATAATTTATAACAGATTTTATAGAATTTTAGGCGAAAAGTTTTCAAAAATTGTGAAAGATTTTTACGTATTTTAACGGATTTTTAAGTTTTTCATGAAATTTTAAAAATGTTTGTAAAATTTGCATGCAATTTTGACATTTTAAAAATTATTTTAAGGAATTTTAATAGTCCTCATAGAATTAAAAAAATTTCAAGTCATTTTTGATTTTTAAAAGATTTTGTGAGATCTTTTATTTCAAGAATTTTTCTTTAGAGATTTTAATGCACATTAGGGAATTTTACCGAATGTCACTAGATTTTTATGATTTGTAAAAGATTTTGTATAATAATTGTAAAGGATTTCATGGAATTTTAAGATACTTAAAGATGTTTTCAGGAATTTCAAGAAATTTCAATGAACTTTAAGAGATTTCAAAAGAATATTAAATGTTGTGAAGTGATTTTAAATTTCAAAAAATTTAAAGTGAAAGTGTCTGAAAGTTATGGAAAAGTCAGGGAAATGTCAGGGAATTTAAAAAATTGAATCTTGTGGCCACCCTGCCTTATTTTATTCTTAAAAAGAGTAAAAGTATTATAAAGATAAATAATATATAATAACCCAATGGGCAAAAAGACATTGTCCTCCTGAAGACGTCTTTAAGACGTCTTTTTGACATTATTTTGACTGACATGGACGTCTTCAGGATGTCAATGTCTTTTTACCCACTGGGAAACTGTATAATGTGTTGGATTTGTTGATTTAATATGTTAACCTCATAATAGTAGATGTATGATGTAGTATCAAAGTGCGTTTTTACATTCCTGGAAAATCAGGGATTTAGCCTTTAAAACCCGGGAAATTATGTTAAGATTCAAATTTTGGAACAAGTTCACATTTCAAAAATATTTCAAGGCATTTCCAGAGATTTCAAGAAATCAACCGCTTTTATAATGACTGTTAACAATATTGTCAGTCTTTTCCATCGTTTCATAAGATTTTCTTTTGGAACCTCCAGAAATCAAACGCGAACTGTCTACTGAAGTTTTTGTCTACTGAAATCAATGGACAGCACAATGTCTAATTGTTATATATAGTAAAAAGCAAATTGTTATAGAGTTAAGAGTTTGCGCCGGTTTCTGGTTTGTAACAGAGTTTGTGGATGGTTTAACGCAGGGATTGGTCAGTTAGCAGTGAAACTGGGTTCGTTAGCTGATTGAGTTAACTCTTGCGGTCAGCACTGATTAGAACAAACTGGCCAGCCTACGCGGCTTGATTGCAAGAGATCGTCCCAGGGATTCGTCAGTCCGTATGTTTCGGATTTTGTTCTACCTACCGCAGTAACTGACCAACGACTCTCAGTACGTGAGACGACTGCAGCTCGGTATTTGCGGTAAGAGGCAGAGAGGGCCGGCTTGACTAATTGGCAATACTTCCTCTCGAATGACCATAAGCGGCTACGACCCTCCGAGGAACTCGAGGAATTAGACATGCGAGTTGTACAAATATCGTTAAAACACCCTTTGATATGCTGCAAGTTCTGCAAAGCTGGTCACAACTTCAGAATACCTGTAGGCAATCCGCAACATGGATTCCACTTCTGATCCTCATCAGAGGAATTATCTAATATCAGAATAAGAGAATAAGTTTGCCTCTATTCATAACTTCCTTGCGAACACTGAGAAAAATGTCTGGTACGGACAACAAAACTTTTGGTTGCTATAGAAACAACAAAAATTGTTTGGTTGTGCCAATCAAATCTTGGTTCTTTCAACAAAACTTTTGTTGAACCACCCAAAGTTTTGTTAATTCAACCAAATCTCAGTCAGTCTCAGTTTTGGTTGAATTAACAAAACTTTGGTTGGTTCAACAAAAGAACCAAGATTTGGTTGGCACAATCAAACAATTTTTGTTGTTTCTATAGCAACCAAAAGTTTTGTTGTCCGTACCAGACATTTTTCCTGGAAAATCAGTGAATGAGAATGAAAAATCATTGTCGACAAATGATTTTGATAGAACAACTTCTTTAATTACAATTTGTATTCATATATCTTCATATCAGAAGATTAGCAAAAGCGGATTTGACGCAGATGCAATGAAGTAATTAGGACAATAGATCTTGCAATTCTTCTGATTGTAATTCATGGCCATCTTGCCCTTAATTTCATTCCCATGGGCGGCAATTGATGTGATGACAAATGCTTCTTTCATGTTTTGATAGTTATGACATTGTCAGTTCTCTGTTTGCTTTTTGTTTCGTTTTTTGCTTTTTGTATTGTTTTCTGCTTTTTGTTTGGTTCACTCTTCCCTGTTTTCCTTTATCCGTTTTCAATTTTCAGATCTCTTTTTTCTGTTTCCACTCTCCATCCTTCGCTTTCCGGTCTCTGTCCTCTATTGAAACTCGCGATTCCTCACTTGGGTATTTGTTAATTCATCGTTATTTGCATGCGACGCGAAAGCTTGGCGACGAAGTCTGAGAGACTCCCATGCATAAATCCAAATTTGAGAACGGACAGGTGAGTAAGTGGCGGTTCAGCCACGGTACCCAGAGCGGTGTCTTTCATGTTGGATCATACTTCTGTTTGTCCCGAGCGAGTCCTCGAACCTTATGCTTAGCGGTGCGATGTAGAAAAGGAGCCGCTGCGAAACAACGTATTGTCCTACCGGATCCGCCAGGACCGACGCCGGATGTGCGGCCAACACAAACGCTTACGAAACTGAGACCTCTTTACCCCCTGGCTGCCACCCTCTTATAACCACCTTACCCTCTTAAACGTTCATGAATAGTCATGATAGAAATTTATCTACAATCTTGCAATCTTACTCCTGGTAATCACGTATGAAAGTAGCTTGCAGAATAAGCAGACCACACAAGGTGGATCCTGAGATGACGAGGGAAAGAGCTTGTGTGGCTGTAAATTAGAAAACATCAATCTTTTTTTTTAATATTTGAATTTAAAAAATAATAATAAATTAAAGCGGTTTTTTGCTATACGAGGTATTTTAAAAGCATTTTAAAACACTGCACTGAGAAACTCTGTATTAGAAAAATTACTAATATCGATTTTAATACAGAAAATAATAAATTTTACTATTTAAATAGGAAAAATTACTATTTAAATACAGTACAACCTCCATAAAAGAACCACCGCGGGCGTTTAGGGGTAATAATTCCGAGAAATAGGCGGCCCCCACTCCTGGGCTTCGAGCTCGGAAATTGCGCGTGTGTGCAAAATGTGTATTTGGGTACGCAACCTCTATAAGAGAGCCCGCAGCCGGCGGCGATGAAAAAGCCGAATAATATGTACATATTATATTTAAATTTAAACTGAAATTATTATATTGTTTTCTTAAAACTTTTCGTAAAGCTTTATATTTATAAAACTTTTAAGAAAATCGATTATATATATAAATACACAAATTATTGTATGAAAATTAGAAAAAATAATTTCATTACAAGCAGTTTCAGTGAGAAAAAACTGCGGCTCTCGTATGGAGGTTTTGCGCCCAATTTTCGAGGTCGCGTGAGTAGGGTTTGTAGTGGGGGAAGCTTCCCAGCTCATCAAGGCCATTGGCTCTCTTATGGAGGGTCCTACTATGGAGGTTGTACTGTAGTAAAAATTACTATTGAAATAGTAAAATTTATTATTTTCTGTATTAAAATGTCTCAATTTTGGGATTTTGACCCTACTTGCTATCGATATTAGAAATTTTTCTAACATAGAGTTTCTCAGTGTGGAGATTTTAAAGAGATTTCAATTTCTATATCCTAGTTCTTATTATTTCTATATCTTATACAGGCATAAGAAGCTAATAAAGACATTACTTCAATCTGATTGCTTGCGACCCTTTGATCTTTTAATTAACGTGCGTCCCTATAATTAATCATTTACATTAAGAAATGACTGCTGGTTGATCGTTAAGGCATAAAATGATCTTACATATGAATTACAACTCGATTTTATCAATAACTTTTCCTTGTGGACATCACTTTGATGAGCAGTTCATCTGTTCATGACGTTGTCGTTGAAATGCGGCGCGAGCCATTCCGCTCGTCGGCCATGTTTTTTGTGCAAGGGGTAGTGTGTCTCGAGTGCATCAACCTCTTAACGAACCTTTGACGAACCTCTTAACACCCACAACGCTTCCTGCAACAAGGGTTGCGGACTCTTTTTTTCTGGTTGAACTTGTCGGAACAGTCCACAAAGTTCTAAGCCCCATAATCATGCCCTTCTTTTGCCTGGGCCATGTAGAGACGTGATTTTCGTCAGCCTCCAAGAGTTTGGGGTTGATAATTGCTTGAGGCTTAACGTTGATTGGCTCTCCCCAAAAAATTTCATAGAAAAATCCGCTTCCTAAAAAACCCATTGGAAGCATTGGAAAGTGATATGAACTCAATGTTTCCGATAAAAATTATGAAGATTAAAAATTTTGCGGATGAAGATCATATATTACGTAGAAAATTGTTTATATGTATTGAAATGATGTTTCCACACACCCAATGAAGAAGATTATGTGAACGATATAATCTCCTTGAACAACTTGTAAGAAGTTGACCTAGATCGAAAGATTCAATCGCTCTAGCGCAAATAAATCCATTAGCGATCCAATCGCACTTCTCAGATTCGTAGCTGCGAGAATATACTCGACCTCATCTTGCAATCAACTCAAGTATTTTCTTGTTCTTATGCTGAAAAAATGCAGCGGGATTGCGAAATATTTAATGAAATCAATTCATTGAAATTACATTGGATTTATTATCATTCTCGCAAGAATGAAACAAATATGCGCTGCGTTCAGAGAATATTCAGAGAGAAGTGTTCCTTTGAAGTTGAACTGCTAAAAATTCACAGCCAGAATTTGCTTGTCATTTAATTCACTCCATCGAGCATTCCTGCTTCATAAATCAAGACACTTTTTTGTTTTATTTAAAAAGTAAATAAAAAAAAGTCGAAGGGGTTTATCGAGGCAGCAAATATGCTTGACGGGTCGCCTAAACCCTAAAACCCTAAACGATTCTCCCACTTTTGGTTTCGCGACGCATAATGCAATCAGTTTCATGCTCATCACGCGCCATCGGTCAGGTATCTACACGATGCTGAATGCGTAGGAGAAACGTGCGTTTGATCAAATGCCGACCGACAACATATACGATAACGTTATTGTATTAAACGCGCTCGTTACGAGTTTACACGGATCGTGCTCCCAAATTTAAGCGACTACAATGAAAGGACGAGCACTTGAAAAAACATCAAGACTTGCTCCTACACTTTCCATGGAAAGGAACAGAAAAAAGGCAACGTGACAAACGAATCGCCGCGTTAAAACCTTACGGGAATAGAATATCCTATTACCTATTACATTTACGCCTTTTCCTGAAAACCACTTTCTTTATTTCAATTTTCTAAGAAGAAAGTTAAGAATTGAAGGATGTCTTGGCAAATCATGTAAGTGACATAGGAAGAATTATTCAAAAGGGACAAAAACAATTTTTTAGGCGAGATACAATAAAAATAATTAGTGCCATTCGATCTTTTGAATTGCCTAATTTGATAAAATAACTTGAAATATTTTGAAAGAACATAAAAATATTTTCTATTCTTTCCTTTGAAATCGCTTAATATTCACTAAAAAATGCTTCGAAACTCTTTAAAATTCTTATTCCTTGACCCATTTCCCACAGATTCAAATTTAAAGACGATGATTATTTTCTGAGAGGAACTGGCGAACTTGCGGGACAATAAAAGAAGTGATTAGCGTCAATATCAAAATGACTGGATTTTAGAAGGGAATAAAGAAAGAACTCTCCAAGGAAGGAACCCAAGGGGAGGAAAACCAATCAGGATATATCGAACTCCTATATAGAGCTCGATGGCGTGATGGCTAAGAGATTACTTCTTACTTTACTTAATACCACTCGATGGTTAATATATATAGTGCGGCTTTCTAAGGATTACACAACTGACTAATCTCCTTTCCCCTAATGCGAAAGGAGAAGGGGGTGTGACTAAATATTTTGAAGCTTCAGACTTATTTTTCTGGAAAGAACCTTATTAGAAAAATATTTCGCAGAACTACTCCAGTAATTGGTCACACCTCTCCCTTAATTAGAAAATAAATGGGGTTGAAACCAAATATTTCTCGCTTGATGTGATTTTTTCTAATAAAATAAATCTAACTCTTGCAAATATTTAGGCACATCCCCACAAATCCATAGTATATAGAACTTGCACTTTCGATATAAAATGCGTAGTTTATTCGCAAAAATTAACTAGTCGAAAAATTGTAAAATTTTTCAATTGTTTTTGACGTTATTTTGCAAGTTTAAACAATGATAAAAATAAAAATAATATCACAAAAACGACAACAATCAAGGACGCGATTAGGCTGTTTCATAATTGAATAATAATATAAGACATCGAAAATGTAGAAAGAAAAAAAATGGTATAAAAAATCCTGCTCTCCAAAACTGAATCAGTCAAATTCCATTGATTTTCAGTGACTCTTTTCTCAGGATTTTAATCAGTGAAAGTTCACTGAGAATCAGTCAAAAGTCACTGAAATTTTCAGTCATCTTTACTAAATTACTAAAAATTTCAGTGACTTTTCACTGATTTCCAGTAGATTTTTCACTGATTAAAATTGTGAGAAAATTTGTGGAATTTTACTGCTCTCTAAATCTGAATTAGTGAAAAGTAGGTCACTAATTTACTTTAGTGAAAAATTCTACTAATTGTTAGTCATTTTTAACTAAAACTTTAGTGAAAAGTTGAAAATTTACTAATTGAAATAGTGAAATACAACTAATAATTAGTGAAAATTTTCACTGAAGTAAATTAGTGACCTACTTTTCACTAATTCAGATTTAGAGAGTGGTAATCAGTTAAATTTCACTGATTCAAGTTTAGAGAATGGTTTTTTTACTTTATTTTACAAAAATATTGTAAAAAAACGTAATTTTTTGAAATTTTGATAGCACCATCGGAAAGAGCACACTCGAAAATAGTAGGTAAGGTACCTTTCAAATTTTTTGTCCGACGTTTTCACAGTGAAATATCTTGCAGAAAAGGCTACTTCAAAAACGTGTCTTTTTGTCGTTAATGGATTAACTGAAAGAGGAAGGGTTTGTGGCAAAATATTTATATAAGTTTAAAATCCGGGTTTCATAAAAGTGTTGACCAAATAAGTTGAAGTTGAAAACTCCTGTTTCTAGCAGAAGAAATATTATGAAATAAAATATTATGTCACACCACATCCACTGATTAGAAAGGGATGATTGAGACAAAATATTTTAAACTTTTAGATATCACTCTGCCCAGCACGACTTGCAACACTAGAGACTAATTATTATTAAAGCTGATATTTCGCATAACGCGACTGGCATTCTATATTAGACACCCTAGGCATAAAACGGAGACGGCAGCAAGCCGCGTGGCATATATCATCGTATCTCTTCAAGGAATCGGAAACCGTCGGGAGTGACGAGCCAAGACTCACGCTGGTGTGGATGTTGATCGTCCAAATGAAAAAGAAAAGCAACACGTTGCAAGGCACAGTAAAAGGCTAAAGGTAAATCGGGGAGGAAGAAGCAAAAGAGTTGGAGCGATGAGATTGCAATGAAGTGGGGTGAGAGGGGTTGAGAGAACGCATGGGAGTACTTTTATCTTATCAGATCGAGGGCGGCTTCCAAGCCGGCTCAAAGTGCTAGGCTACTACCGGCGAAGACGCGAACATACGAGTCGCAAGCGGTGGTTCTAGCTGCCTCATTACCGTAATTAGCCTCGGAACCTTGCCATGATATCACCGTAACATCTCAGCCATCCTCGGAGTGAAGAGCCGTTCGTCGCGTGCTCCTAGACAAAGAAAAAGGACCACATCTTTGTATCCTACAATTAGTAGGCAAAAATGAAAGGTACACTTTTTTATAGCTCGAGACTCATATCTATTCATCTTTCAATTAATAAGTATTTTTATTTGTCGGTGTTTATTCTGATATGAGTATCTTTAATAAATCTATAAGAACCCTGGCGGAAGGTTCGGATAGAAAAAAATGTATCCTCTTGAATCAACTTCATTCCGGAATTTGTATCCGAAGCAAACAGTTTCATTCCGATCTAATCCGAAGTCCGATTAAAGATTCCTATCCTAATCAATCCGAGGTCGATCTAAGGATTCCTATCCGATTTAATCCGAAATGAAAAAGAGGATTCTAATCCGACCTAACCCGAGGTCTATCCTCGATTTCTATCCGACTGAATCCGAGGTTAAAGGAAGAATTTCAATCCGAATGAATCAAATTTAATCCGAGGATTAAGGAAGAATTTTAATCCGAATGAAACCGATCTAATCCGAAACCAAAGAAAGGATTTCAATCCGAATGAATCAGATCTAATCCGAGGTTTAAGGAAGGATTTCACGAATGAATCCGATCTAATCCGAGATCGAAGCAAGGATTCCAATCTAAAGTGAACGATGCTGTTCAGTGACATATTTGAACTTACATTTTTTTAACTATAAATTTTATTTTTAAGTGATTAGTCACAACTTTTTCGGATTTATTCGATTGGAAATGATGGAAAATAAGTTCGGATTGAGTTCGGATTCATTCGGATTAAAGTACGGATTAGAAAGGATTGAAAGTAGTTCGAATTGATTTCGAATTAATTAGGATTGAGGGCACGGATTGAAAAAGATTGAACGGTAACTTCAGTTTAGAACTACGGATAGAAAAGGATAAAAATTCGTTAGAATTGATTTCGGATTAATTCGGATTGGGATAACGGATTGAAAAGTGTGCACGGATTGAATATCGCATTAATTCGGACTGAAATTTTTTTTGATTACGGATTGAAAAGGATTGAAAGTATTTCGGAATTTTCTCGGATTCATTCGCATTGGAAAACGGATTGAAAGTTTGTTTGGATTAGAATCGGATTCATTCGGTTTAAAGTCGGATTCATTCGGATTCAACTTTGTAGAGACTGACAGATTGGAAAGGATTAAAAAGGAATAAAAAATCATTTTTGATGAGGCTCGGATTCATTCGGATTGACCGTTCGGATTGAAATGTGAGATCGGTTTAGTTTCGGATTCAATCGGATTAGACACACGGATTGAAAAGTGTACTCGGATTCATTTGGATTGAAAGTGCGGATTAAAAAGTGTATTCGGATAGATTTTGGATTCATTCGGATTGAATTTGGAGTTGAGACACAGATTGAAAAGGATTAAAAAGGATTGAAAACATCCTTCGGATTAGATCGGAATGAAACTGTTTGGTTCGGACACAAATTCCGGAATGATTCGGAAATTTTCGGATTGGTGCATGCTTGGTTTCAAATGAAAAAAAATTCTATTGGCACTTTATTTGACTAGTAGGAATTACCAGTTTCTTGAATTTAGGGACAGAATCATTTTTAATGCTGATGCAAGAATTATAAAGCCTGAAACTCATCTACAGAAGCGGAGATCTTATGAATGTCCGAAAGCTTCTCTCACAAGCGGACTCTTAATAGACTGCTACAGTTTCTATTTCTAACTCGAGAGCAGCAACGACAGTTCATTTCAGTTGCGTAACGAAGAGGACGAGGAGGCTGTAGATCAGATCTACATGTATATTGGCAGATGCAAATAACGGTGATGACGATTAGCGTCCGGTGACCCGATGACCTCTTACTCGGTGGTCCAATTTGCGGCAGCTTTGTCCAATTACATGCCATTAGTCATTACCAATGCTGTTGCAAGACTCCTACGCCATCCCTATAGCTTCGTCTCTCCTTTTTCTGTCTAGAAAATACAGCTTCGAGTTCACAAGCAATATTACCTAGTTAATGATACACGGTTCATCGGAAAAATCATGCTGTGCACTCATCTGACCGAAAGTCTAGTTTCATTTAACGAAACAATTTAAAACTTTTTCTCACTGGAAGTCAAATCGTCAGCAGGATTGTCAACAATTCACTTAAATTCTCAAGAATTAACTAATTAACTTGTCAAGAAGTCCAAAGAATTAAAAATAATTGTAGAGCACCAGCATACAAAAATACACTGCATTTGATTTTACTGGTTTCTTTTTCATGGGATATTTTTTTAAGTTGTCCTTTATAGTCGACTTTATCATGGTCGCATATAAATTAAGGGCGTAAATAATCAAGTTATTATAGTACTCATAGACCATAAACATCGTGTTATACACTCTGACACTATCTCTTCAAGCCTACCTAGTTTCCTTTCCTTCTCCATGTCAGATCTCCACCACAATCTCAAATTACCACGAATTTTGAAATTATAAATTATGATCTAGAATATCGTCACGAACTAGGTGTCACTCAATAATTCATAATTGCAGGGTAATGTCGTCTTATCTAAAATCCGACATGCATCGTGAAGCAGGCCAGATGTAAATCAGGCGACCATCAGCTGCCACTCATTCAGATGGGCGTGTCAGGGAAGGTTAAACGATAGGGACAGAAGGACAAAGGGGCAATCATTTTAGCTCGTTCCAAAAGTCGTGCAAACATTTCATCAGAGATGACAGTCGAACTGACGGATCGTCTTTTTGCGTCCTAACAGTGTTAAGAGCTTAGGATCTTTAAAAGATCAAGGATAGACCTGCGCTTCGGTCCTAAAGTTAGCTCTAAGTTTGGCTCTGAAGTTGCCTGCAAAGTCCTTTAGATTTCATGCAGATGATGCAGATGCACGAAATAACCAATCTGTGCAGGGTGAGAACCTGAAGGTAAGAATTCTTCGAATTTCCAGCAATTTTAACGGCGCAGGCGCCAGGACTCCGACGTTCTGAATGAGTGGCTGGATGTTCGTGGGCTCACTGGGCTAACAAGGTGGGCCTGCCTCGCGTAATGACGGGTTTCGCGCGGGGCCCCGCACTTACTGCCTTTTATTTATTTTTAATCTTCTGCCACGCAGACAAACAAACGGAGGCTACATCCGGGCCCGAGGGCCCACCGCAGCCTCGCGATTCATTAGTTTTATTGCTCTTGAGCGATTAACAACCGATCTCGCGATTCTGACCGATTTATGAGCCACCCTATTGTCAGAACATCTCAAACGTCATTGAGAGCAGTGATCTAACTTCTCTCGCAATCAACAGGATCAACTCATTTAACTACTCTTCTGATGTCCTAAGTCGAGGGGTTGACAACTCGTGAAATCAGGTGTACACTTGCACTGAAATCTTCTGAATTCTCCTGGAATATCTGAAATCTCCTGAAATATCTAAAGTCACGTGAATTCACTTGAAGTCACATGAATTCTTTTGGATTTTCTTGAAATCTTCTGAAGTCACTTGAATTCATGTGAATCCACTTTAATTCACCATCAAATTGATGATGAATTTTTTCTGAAGTCTCTTGAAGTCATGTGAATTTATTTGAATTTTCTTAAAATCTCCTGAAGTCAGTGAAATCTTCTGTAGTCATTTGAAGTCACGTGAATTCATTTTAATTTTCTTGAAATCTCCTGAAGTTAGTGAAATCTTCTGAAGTCACTTGAATTCATGTGAATTCATTTGAATCCACTTTAATTCACCATCAAATTGATGGTGAATTTTTTCTGAAGTCACTTGAAGTCATGTGAATTTATTTGAATTTTCTTAAAATCTCCTGAAGTCAGTGAAATCTTCTGAAGTCACTTGAAGTCACGTGAATTTATTTGAAACCACGTGAATTCATTCGAATTTTCTTGACTGAATCTGAATTTTTTGAAGTCACGTGAATTCATTTGAATTTTCTTGAAATCTTTAGAAGTCACGTGAATTTTCATTTGAATTTTCTTGAAATCTCCTGAAGTTAGTGAAATCTTCTGAAGTCACTTGAATTCATGTGAATTCACTTGAATCCACTTTAATTCACCATCAAATTGATGATGAATTTTTTCTGAAGTCACTTGAAGTCATGTGAATTAATTTGAATTTTCTTAAAATCTCCTGAAGTCAGTAAAATCTTCTGAAGTCACTTGAATTCATGTGAATTCACTTGCATCCACTTTAATTCACCATCAAATTGATGGTGAATTTTTTCTGAAGTCACTTGAAGTAAGTGAAATCTTCTGAAGTCACTTGAAGTCACGTGAATTCATTTGAAATCACGTGAATTCATTTGAATTTTCTTGAAATCTCCTGAAGTCAGTGAAATCTTTCGAAGTCACGTGAATTCACTTGAATTTTCTTGAAATCTCCTGAAGACAGTGAAATCTTCTAAAGTCATTGAAATATCTTGAAATATCTTGAAATCAGAAGTAGGTGCACATTGTCATCCCTCATATACTTTCAACATTCCTGAGAATTTTAGTGTAATTCAATTGCGTCTAAAACATTTGGACTTCTTAGTCCTCTACATGACTCCAAAATCGGTTCTATTAGAAATTCCATCAATTTTTCCACTGTTGCACATTTATTTCTGCGTTCATTGAAGAATTTCCATCGGATGTGACGCAGACCCAATTCCAAAACTGCAACGCCCTAAAGCACTGCATCTTCCTTCACAGGAAACATGATATCATCATAATATGAGAATTTGGGAGAAAGGGTTGATCTTCCTTGAATGGAAGGGTCTAGATCATGACCTGGAGCATCTCGTGTAGGGTAAGGTTCGTCACCGATGAACCGGATTTGTGGATCGCTGGAATGAAGCTCGCCGTGCGACCGTTGTCGGGGTACCGTGTTAATTTCACTTCGAAAATCGTAAAATGCAAATGAATGATCTGGGCCCGGCTCGATTGGCAAATTGCGAAAGAAGGTTGCTCGGGACGAGACGATGGCGACGGGCGTGCAGGCGCCCAAGGTGGTCGAGTAATTTCGCGGGGCCCCAAAACGAACATCGCGAGGGGTCCGTGAGGTGAGCGTGTGCGCCAGCTCGGCCGTGCAGGCCATTGAGAAAGAAGTTTGGCTCCAGGATATAAAAATGTGTTGATTATACGTTACCACGAGCGCGGATCGCTGCCCAGGCTCGGGGAAGTGTCGTTACGAAAACACACAGAACCCCAATCCTCAACAGCCATCGTGAGATCATCGTCGTCTGGTTCTTTCGGACCTTCCTCGGAGATCGTTAAACGGTGGTGTGTACCTGCGATCATTTCCTCCTCGTCCGATTCAAACCGGCAATTCCCATTCAGTGTTCGACATAATGTAGCCACCTATTCCTCGAATCATACACTTTAGGAAGCCCCGCAGCATTGTAGATTCTGCAGACTTTTTTCAGATTGTGCCTAGCATTGAAATTCATTCCATACAAAGTTTAATTCCTTATCAATCCGAATGATTAGATCCGAATGAAACAGAATAAATCAAATTACTTAGAAGATTTATCATTTTTCTAGAGCTAAAATAGAGTTCTAACTCTGGAGAACATCAGAAATCAGATTCTAACATATGTAACACTTGTAGACTATCTAGAGATTGTCTAATGAGATTCAGGACCTTTACTATCTCAATCTACGAGATCATTTGTTGCCAATTCGGATCGACACTGAGGACGAAAGTTGCTTCCGTTACTGCCAAAGGCAGATCCTTTCCTAAACGTTTTACAATCGAGATCGCGTGGCTTGTTAGTCCGCACTCAGCAGCTCGAGGACGTCATTATCTTTTTTGTTTTTTCTATACGCTCGTCTTTCTGATCACCAATGAAATCGTTATGACCCATCCACAACTTTTAGATGCGGTGAAGAAACCTTGCACCCGTAAAAACTAATCGCCAATTCTTCCCGGGGTAGTAAAATAATTGCTGATTGGCTACTGTAGCGGAATATACGCACCAGGTATATAGTGAATGATGAACAAAGATAATTGGAGGAAATGTTGAATGGAGTTTGCAGCGAATTTTTACAGCAAAACATTTTCTAAATCAGATGAAGCATATCTTGAAATAATGGTAATTTATCACAATAATTTCATGTATTATACACAGAAACAAATAATCATATAAAAATGTTCTCCGTATTAAATCAGAAACTCCGCAGAATGAGAAACTAACAGAAAACAAAAATACCAAAAAATTCCCAAACTTTATTTCCCACAAGCGTCATATTTACGATGAATCATCACCTGCCTTTGCCAAATTAAAAAATCGAGACCGGTTCGACACCTCATTTCATGGAGATCAATAAGTTGTATTTTTTAATGATTACTAGACTATTTATACTAAAGTGCCTTTCGGCTTCTTTTATGATTCTGATATCTCTGAATATTTTGTTGAAGTTGTTGAAATCAGGTAAAAACTAATAACCGCTGACAAAATGATGTATCGTTGATCAGCTTAAATATGCTAATTAATCGAACATTTTTTCAGCTGGAGAAGAAAGGGGAATGGGATCTAAAAGACGATAGTCGTATTTTATAATTTAATGGAAAAATTGGGTGGCCGAGCGCATGATTAATATCGTCAAAATCTTGTAAGTGTTTAGGTAACGCGTCACTAATCACCAAATCTATTATGAGATTAGTCTAGTAAATCATTTTCAGCAAGTTCTCTCATGTAATTTATCGAATTTTGTATTTCACGCTCAATTTCCTGGGTTTGTCTTTCAATTGTAATATGAAATATTGAGCATCGTCTATTTATTTAGTCTACATTTTATGAGATTCCAATTAAAGAAGAATAGCTTCTCAAGTTTACAGTCCACGAGTCCACGTCATATCCAGTTTCTGTTTAAATTGTAGGCGAGAATGAAATCACGAGGATTACAGTGGGGAGAACATCTTATACGTGACGATGTGAGGTCCAGCGTTCGTGACCAGCTTAAGAGGACATGGAAGAAAGGGGTGAGCGCGCGAGTGGGCTCGTTACGCGGTAGTTACCTTGTCATTGGCGTAATCGTCTTTACTTTAACCGAAAATCTAGATAAAAATACTTAATTAACATAGATTGTATCACAGTGCTGAATTATTCTTAATAATGCTTAAACCAAGATGTTTTTCGATTAAAAAGAAACATTCATTTATCAGAATCAACATCCAAGAATCTTAAATCATCATCTGATCTGATCAATCATCTGATTTCAACTGCAATAAACCACAAAGATTGCAATCCACTGCGCAAAATTTTAACTCCACTTGATTCCGCTCTGAATCCCTCGGACTCTCTTCATAAATATTAACATAAATTCTCTAACATAAATAAAAAGCCACATTTCACCGGTTACTTTTTAGATTAAAGTCATTCCTAAAACTTGACTCGCATTTTTTGTTCTACATATACACTGAGAAACTCTATGTTAGAAAAATTACTAATAGTAAAATTTATTATTTTCTGTATTAAAATGTCTCAATTTTGGGATTTTGCCCCTACTTGCTATTGATATTAGTAATTTTTCTAACATAGAGTTTCTCAGTGTATATTCCTCCAGATTTCTCTTTGATTTAAAACGTTAAGTGTCTGATTCAAGAGTGAGTAGCTCCTCGCACTGGACTATTTTGAATATTTCTCTAATTTGCATTGCTGAAGAAGAGGAGATGAAGAGCCGGACAAAAACGGAGTGAAAGGTATAATGCTACGCCAGTGGAAGACCACCAGGGAGCCGCCACGCCCCCCGTGAGCCACACTTACTCACATAGCCGCGTACATGCAGAAATGATTTTAACGCACCAAGAAGGTGGTAGGCCAGCAGGATATGTATGCACGCGAGAAGAAGACACGGGCCTCAATGGCGCAATGGCGGTCGAATTATGCGGCAGCATGCGCGCACGTTCTTCGCATATACTCGTCCATCCTCCTCCTTTTCTCCACGAGGAGAGAGTGTCGACAGCATAATCGCCGGTTCTGCTCCGGAGGGCTTCGCACGAACTACTACGCCCACGCGACCGCTACACAACTCCTGGGGCACTCAGTCCCAAGAATCCTTCAAATCTGGTTAACTAGATAGAAACAGGATAGGCATTCTCGAGACCCTGCCCTGTTGTGACAATAACTGGTACTTAGGACCGAAATTGGTTCAGTTCCACCAAGCTAGACCAATCTCGTACTTAACTCAACCAGGAGCTGATATTTTCTCTTCATTTTTACAAAATTACGTTTTGGTATAATAAAAACTTTTTGTTGCAAAACTGCTCTACAACTGCTGATCTAGAATCACAGAAAAAACTAGAGGTTCCACGATGTTGCAGCTCCATTGAAAAAGTGGTTCCTTTAGAATCTGTCAAAAGTTGTTCCTTTGATGACATGAAGTTATCTGTAAAGGCTCTTTCACTTGTTTTTGTTTTGTGCTCATCTGTCAAGTAATGTGGTTATTTTGGATGACATAATTAGGGTTGTGAGCAATGAAACGTTTCATTGAAACATTGAAACTTTCAAACGTTTCACTGTCAAAGTTTCATCGTTTCATGAAACTTTGGGAGGTAAGGAGAGGAACTTCTAATTGCGCATGCGCGGAAATCAGATCAGCTGTCGACGGTGCTGTAAATTTAAACTTGTTTTGGAATATTATTTAGTATTTCTTTAGTAAAACTATGATATTTGCGAATGCGTTGAAGAAAACTGTTAAATTGTTATATAAACACTTAGAAATGTCTCAAAGTAGGCATTTAGTGCATATTTTGAATTTTCCCGCCGCCATATTTGAAACATTGAAATGTTTCACGAGACCCCTAAAGTTTCATGAAATTTTACAACCCTAGACATAATTTGGTTCCTTTGGACCCATTTTCGAAAGTGAGTGAATTTCACACCGTAGGAGTTCTGGTTTTTTGCATCTCCAATTGGAACCCAAAAGTGGATTAGACTCTTGTTTTTACTGTGATAGCTACACATAATTATTTTGTAATCATGTTGAATAGTTTTTACTGTTCATGCTGGGATCTTCTGCCTGGAGCAAACTGGCTTCGTAAAATATTTAAATTGATCAGCTGGTAGCAGAGCATCAGCTTAACGAGTAGGAAAGCGTGTCTCCTTAAAATGTAAAACAAGCCACTTTTCTGGATTTTTTGTAGAAAAGATGGGTGCATGCTGCTGCATATGGAGAGAACACAAAGTGCCGCTATCCACACCATCAGTGTCCGCTACTAGGCTCAGGTGACAAGGTTTCTACAATGGTCCGGAATGGTTTTCAAGGTGCACCTTTTTTAAGTGGGGATAGACGGGCATGACAGGCCCGGCCGATGACAGAAAATATTTACAACGTCGTGGCTTCCTAGACTGGGCGGATCGTGCATGTTGAACTGGCGCCGTTCTTTCTTTTTCAAAAGTTGCGTGACTCCAACTGCATTCGTAATTATGTGACTAAGAAGTGCTACCACCATTCTCCAAGTGCCAAGTCCATCATTCTTATTGTCACGCTGAATAAAGTATCAAATGTCAGAAAAGCTTCTGAGCCAGAAACAATTATCAGAAACAATATCTGCGTTTTATGTATATTAGTGCACCGTTCTATCTTCTATGTATATTAATTACTCAATTTCTTAAAATTTCAGCTTAGATGAATTTCTTCACAGATAAGAAAGTTTTTTTGAATTTTTTTTTTATGGAAAAAGGTCAAAGTATACAGATTTCATCCAGGTTGGTGGCGCCACAACGTCACGACTAATAATGAATTTCCGCGCGGAGTCTCGAAGATGAGGTTTCTTCAGGCTGTCATCACGCGAGCGGAGTCTGATTTACTGCTAGTTTACTCACCCACGAAGCGTCCGTCTAATTACGGGGTCCGTGGTTCGGAAGAAAATATTCCTTGGCCCTCGGCGTTTTTCTGCCACCATCACCCACCTTGACGAACGAGACGTATACCACCGTTAATGTCTAATCCATCCTTCACCAAGCTATCGCTAATGTAGATTTCAACTGCCAAATTCATTATCCTGTTGTAATTTTACAGTACGTACATGTAATGAAACTCTATTATTACCAAAAATTTATATATATAGCAAAAATTAAATGTGTACATGGAATAGTAACCCAGAAATGTATTCTACTCTCTAAATCTGAATTAGTAGACATTTTACTAATGTAATTAGTAACGACGGTTTTAACTGTTAAATTAGTAATTTTTTTGACATTCTACTAAATGAAATGGTAAGATTTATGTTACTAAATGAATTAGTAAGGATTTTCTACTAATCTGTTTAGTAATACCAACTTACTAATTCAATGAGCAAAAATCAATTGGAAACTTATCTAAATTATTAATTTTTTAAATACTGTCTGGTGGTTCTTGAATTTTAAAAGTTTAATGTTTTCTCAATTTATATATAGGTATATATATTCTGAGTTCATATTGTTATATTGATAATAATAAAATATGAACAATACGCAATATTCAAAATGCAAAGCGGTACTCTCTAAATCTGAATTAGTGAAAAGTAGGTCACCAATTTACATTAGTGACAATTTCCACTAATTATTAGTTGTATTTCACTATTTCAATTAGTAAGTTTTCAATTTTTCACTAAAGTTTTAGTCAAAAATGACTAACAATTAGTAGAATTTTTCACTAAAGTAAATTAGTGACCTACTTTTCACAAATTCAGATTTAGAGAGTATATATAATATTCGGACATTAGAAGTGAAATTTAGTGTTCCGTTGACTTAAGATAACTTTAAATTTACCATTTAAAATAGAATACAATTACCAATTTATTTAGTAGTACCATTACTAATTCCTTTAGTAGATGTAGTTACTAATTCATTTAGTACGTTACTCTCTAAGTCTGAATCAGTGAAATCTCACTGATTCAAATAGCTAGAATCCGGTCACTGATAATTAGTGAAAAGTTACTGATTGATTCAGTGAACAAAAGTAACTGATTTAATCAGTACAAAGGAATAATGTGGACCGATAGTTGGCAGCACTTGTACCTTCTTAATTTAGCGTGAGATTTAAATAATACTAAAAGCACCCTGCTATTATGAAATCCAAATTAAAATTCCAACGTGAATAACAATCGTTTAAAAATATGAAATTAGTCCTATTATTAAAAATTAAAAATTTTCTGCAGCAATATCGATATGTGCTACAGGAAATTTTCAATTTTTTATAGTGTTCGCGACGTGGTTCGCGTTAACACTTTTTATTGAAATTTATAAAGATTATATCGGTTCACTAATTAAATTAGTAAGAGCTTACTGATAATCAGTGGATTAATTACTGAATTGATCAGTGAAAAGTCTCAAATCACTGATTCATCAGTGAAATACTTAATCACTAATTAAATCAGTGAAATTTTCACTGATTCAAATTTAGAGAGTATACTTACATATTGAATTGGTAGACTTTTACTAATTAGTAGTAAACGAATCGGCACTATATGAATTAGTAGAAAACTACTACCAAATAGTAGTTTTTTACTAATTCAGATTTACATGAGAAGCTTTTTATAGATATTGCGATATTATTGCGAAAATATTTAGGACAAATTACATTAGAGTTAATTAAAAAGATTACTCTTAAGTGTTTTTATAAAAAGTTCACCTGCGTCAAGTTACCCGATCATATAAACCATAATCTATAAGATATAACAGATAATTCTCATAAAAATGACTGATGCTTACTGATAAGAACGTGAGAAAGCATCATTTACCGAAAAAGTAATCGATATCGCAGCAATACTTGTGTTCAGTGGACCATTTTCGATTCCTGTTGGACACGGCGGTATCTTCAGATAGTGTCCCATACGGCGTACGCAAAGCAGCAACGACACTTCGAACGCCGAAGGAACAGGCGGAATACATGGAAGCCTACAACGGGCGATTCAGAATTAGATGTTATCTTTGATGAGCCGTGTGCTTCGGGGCCCCTAGCTTCTAGCACAAGGAAAGGGTCCCTCTCGAGACCAAGCCGCGAGATACGGATCTCCTTGGCGCCACCGTCAGGCTCCGTGAGGACCTCGTAAGTCCTCAGTCCCCAACTAAAGTAACTAAACCAAACCGAAGATGCCTCGAAACCCTTAAATGCGGTTAGAGCGTAACCGATACCCCAACGGGGGGTCCCTTCTTCTTCACTCTTCTGGTCACACAAAATTTTCAAAAACCCCATATTATCCTCACAAACTGCCCCTCTTCTAAAAAACGTCCCACCTTTCAAACACCTTCTTTCCATCCTTAAATACTAACTTCCCGACTCAGTAAAATCACCCAAAATCACCTGGAATCCCACTTGGAATTTCCTCGTCAAGTTCGAGTGGAAATTTGAAATATTTTACGTAGAATTTCATCTGGAGTTCCGTGTTGTTTCCTTATGTGGAAATTCACGTGGAGTTGTACACGTAGAAGTCCATGTAGAATTCCACATTTCGTCAATTAATTAAGATAATAAGTATAGTAACCCACGTCATATTCCACACGGAAAAAAAGGCACTCTCTAAATCAGAATTAGTAAAAAACTACTATTTGGTAGTAGTTTTGTACTAATTCATATAGCGCCGATTCTTTTACTACTCTCTAAATTTGAATCAGTGAAAATTTCACTGATTTAATTAGTGATTAAGTATTTCACTGATGAATCAGTGATTTGAGACTTTTCACTGATCAATTCAGTAATTAATCCACTGATTATCAGTAAGTTCTTACTAATTTAATTAGTGAACCGATATAATCTTTATAAATTTCAATAAAAAGTGTAAACGCGAACCACGTCGCGAACACTATAAAAAATTGAAAATTTCCTGTAGCACACATCGATATTGCTGCAGAAAATTTTTAATTTTTAATAATAGGACTAATTTCATATTTTTAAACGATTGTTATTCACGTTGAAATTTTAATTTGGATTTCATAATAGCAGGGTGCTTTTAGTATTATTTAAATCTCACGCTAAGTTAAGAAAGTACAAGTGCTGCCAACTATCGGTCCACATTATCCCTTTTTACTGATTAAATCAGTTACTTTTGTTCACTGAATCAATCAGTAACTTTTCACTAATTATCAGTGACCGGATTCTAGCTATTTGAATCAGTGAGATTTCACTGATTCAGACTTAGAGAGTAACGTACTAAATGAATTAGTAACTACATCTACTAAAGGAATTAGTAATGGTACTACTAAATAAATTGGTAATTGTATTCTATTTTAAATGGTAAATTTAAAGTTATCTTAAGTCAACGGAACACTAAATTTCACTTCTAATATCCGAATATTATATATACTCTCTAAATCTGAATTTGTGAAAAGTAGGTCACTAATTTACTTTAGTAAAAAATTCTACTAATTGTTAGTCATTTTTGACTAAAACTTCAGTGAAAAATTGAAAACTTACTAATTGAAATAGTGAAATACAACTAATAATTAGTGAAAATTTTCACTGATTCAGATTTAGAGAGTACTAATTAGTAAAAGTCTACCAATTCAATATATAACGTACTAAATGAATTATAGTAACTAATACATCTACTAAAGGAATTAATAATGGTACTACTAAATGAATTGGTAAATGTATTCTTGGTTACTATTTTAAATGGTAAATTTAAAGTTATCTTGAGTCAACGGAACACTAAATTTCACTTCTAATGTCCGAATATTATATACCGGTTTGCATTTTGAATATTGCGTATTGTTCATATTTTATTATTATCAATATAACAATATGAACTCAGAATATATATATAAATTGAGAAAACGTTACACTTTTAAAATTCAAGAACAACCAGACCATATTTAAAAAATTAATAATTTAGGTAAGTTTCCAATTGATTTCTACTCATTGAATTCGTAAGTTGGTACTACTAAACAGATTAGTAGAAAATCCTTACTAATTCATTTAGCAATATAAATCGTACCATTTCATTTAGTAGAATGTCAAAAAATTACTAATTTAAGAGTCAAAACCGTCATTACTAATTGCATTAGTAAAATTTCTACTAATTCAGATTTAGAGAGCATGGTTGGGTCAACCATATAAATTGATAAATATGGCGCATCCATAGTAAATAGTTGCAGCAACCATTATTTCCTGTTGCTGCAACTATTCTATGGTTGCGTCAACCAGTGTTGCCAGATTGAGCTACTAATCGCCCAAATTTGCTTTAAGTAGCCCAAAATCTGGTAATACTGGCTGCAACCATTTACTATGGATGCGCCATAGTTATGAATTTATATGGTTGGCCCAACCATGCCTTTTTTTCCGTGCACGTGGATTTTTTTCTTTAAAACTTCGGCAATTGTAAACCTGTTGACATTGTTCAGAAATAGAAACTATTTTCCAAAAGTGGACATTTGCGCGATTGTTACTTTTTACGATACGAGCTGAAATTTAAAGCGACTGACGTAAATGAAAACTTGTAAACTGGTTTTAATATTCCTCTTTTATATTCAGTGTAAGTAGCTCTCTTTGTCCGCATTGTCGACAGCTAGACCGCTACTGTTTCTCTTTTTTTACACTCGAATCCCAGTGACGAGTTTTGTAGTCCATAATAAATTTAAATAGTGCCATCCTAACAAAAAAACAGAAAAAAACAATCTGATAAGATCAAAATGTATATTTTATTTTTTTGAAGGACGATATAATATGAGTTTCGACTTTACGTGCATAAAATACGTTTCCTGAACCTAATATCTTGATAATTGCGACAAGGCTGAAAGAAATGTACAGTTCTGGATATAAGCTCGTAAGCGATGCGAAATAATAGATATACCTCTGATATGAAATAATAAAGATTAATTTTGCCGGTGATTAGTAAGCGAGTAGCCGTCACACGAGAGCTGAGACTGCTGGAAGCTTACGATTAATTACTTTTACTCACCGCTCGACTCGACTACTACCCCAAGAAGTGAAAGCGGATTAGATTCGCAAGTCAGTTAACCCTGCTTTATGGCTATTACGTGTCATTTCTCATTTATTCGCGTGTAACGTTCAGCAGAGCAGGTATTTAATCTCTCTTCGATCTATCGAGCAGACACTGCAGTATCTCAAATTGTTCGCGTTGCTCAACAACTTAGAAACGGCTCAGTGAACTAATGGTGAGCATATAGGACATACGAGTAGCAATTACAATATTATCGCGATACATAAGCATTGCCTACGGCTTTTTCGTGACTTTATTTACGATTTATGTGACTGTGAATTCAATCTCTTAATAAAAGACAATAAATACTAACCAGCGAGAAAAATATCATAATTCGGATCAGAGTGTAAGAAATTGTGTCCAGTAGGTATATATAATGGCGAGTTTAAACGGTTAAAAGGGTATATCAGCAACTCTCCTGGAAACTATCTACAAAATTCATCAGGATATAAAGTTTAGAAGGTCTTATTTATCATGAACTATAGAAAATTAGAGAAAATCTGTGGAGAAATTTCTTCGGCAGTGATATGTATAATTTAGATCCCAATTGTTTCCAAATGAGGCATAATACATTTCTAACACTCAATTTTGTCTAGATTGTAACTTAAAACTTGTTATTATTATTATATTCTTGAAATTAATTATTATTATTTAAAACTGCAATCATTGATCTCTATAAATTTGAATTAGTAAAAGTCTACCAATTCAATATGTAAGTATAACGTACTAAATGAATTAGTAATGGTACTACTAAATGAATTGGTAATTGTATTCTTGGTTACTATTTTAAATGGTAAATTTAAAGTTATCTTGAGTTAATGGAACACTAAATTTCACTTCTAATGTCCGAATATTATATACCGCTTTGCATTTTGAATATTGCGTATTGTTCATATTTTATTATTATCAATATAACAATATGAACTCAGAATTGAATTAGTAAGTTGGTACTACTAAACAGATTAGTAGAAAATCCTCACTAATTCATTTAGTAACATCATAAATCATACCATTTCATTTAGTACACTGAGAAAAATGTTTGGTGCGGACAACAAAATTTTTTGTTGCTATAGAAGCAACAAAAATTGTTTGGTTTTGCCAACCAAATCTTGGTTCTTTCAACAAACTTTTTGTTGAACCAAGAAAATTCATTTGAACCAACAAACTCTCAGTTTTGGTTGAATTAACAAAACTTTGGTTGGTTCAACAAAAATTTGGTTGGCACAACCAAAAATCTTTGTTGCTGCTATAGCAACAAAATTTTTTGTTGTCCGCACCAAACATTTTTCTCAGTGTAGAATGTCAAAAAATTACTAATTTAACATTCAAAACCGTGATCACTAATTGCATTAGTAAAATTTCTACTAATTCAGATTTAGAGAGTAATTTAGATCCCAATTGTTTCCAAATGAAGCATAATACTTTTTAAGACTCAATTTTTGTTTAGATTGTAACTTGAATGAAAGAATCATATAATAATTTTCGTACACTGAGAAAAAAATACTCGGAAATCAATAAATATACTTTTGAATCAATAAATCTCTTCCAAAAGCAGATATTTATATATTAAGTGATATTATACATTTTAAAGTATATACATTTGGATCAATAAAACATCTGCTTTTGGAAGAGATTTATTGATTCAAAAGTACTCTCTAAATCTGAATTAGTGAAAAGTTGAAAATTTACTAATTAAAATAGTGAAATACAACTAATAATTAGTGAAAATTTTCACTAAAGTAAATTAGTGACCTACTTTTCACTAATTCAGATTTAGAGAGTATATTTATTGATTTCCGAGTATTTTTTTCTCAGTGTAGAAGAAAACACTTAAGAAGAAAGTTGTTATTATTATTATATTCTTGAAATTAATAATTATTATTTAAAACTGCAATCATTAATAGTTGCTCAAAACAAGTTGTCATCTGTGACCAAAAATGAAAGTCTGATGAGTTTTATCAGCTGTGTCCTTATGACATTAATGTCAGATTTCGGTGGTACCTGAGAATTAACTTAGTATTCATATAAGAAGAACCTTCTTTAGTTAATGAATCATTAAAAACTCAAAGAATTGTAAAACCTAAGCTATAAAAAGTTTCTCATGTAATTTTCACCTTTAGATCGACTTTAATTCTGAGTTACTTTTCATATGCAATTTCTGAATTAACTACGAAAAAGCCATAAGGCCACTGATACTTTTTGTACAACTTAACTTTCGCTGTAATTTTACAACACACATATATATATATATCGTAAAATTACGACAGAAATATTTTTAACACTCCATGATTTGAATCCCGTAATTACTGACATAATCTAAAAATGAGCACCTGTTTCTCACAAAATTCCATAAAGTACTTTCCATACTAGCTCCACAGCATTTTCGAACACCATAAAGCTGTTTCTGGACAATGTGTTAATGTAGCATTTAACACACTATCAAATATCACAACATGTCGCTGAATATCATTACAGATTAGGTATCTCGTGAGTGCGGTAGGTGAACCCAATGTGTGCACATGACATAAAGTAACGGTTAGTACCATTAGAATATCTCGCGGACAAACTGAGCCGAATAAAAAGGAGAAAAAAGGGTAAAATAAAAAAGAGAAATAAGGTGTGCCGAAGAAGTCGGCGCTTTTGCTGAGGCGCCCCATGGCGCGCGACATGCTTCGGGTCCGACCGCCATTTAGCGTGAACCTGTCTGGCTTTGAACCAAGGAACTGCTTCTTAATTTTGAAAATCAAATATTTCGATGGAATGAACAGACATTGACGTTACTTGTTTCGGGCACGCTGGACGATGATGTGCAAAATCGCCAATTTCGATCTACTCTCATATCGACTATCGACCACCATACCATTCCCTGGCGCCATTGCTATTCGTTTTACGATTCGCCGACTTGGTCACTTCTATTTAATTTCATTCCTACATTCTTCAGAGTCTTATACATCACGTCTATGTATAATTAATAGATAAGATCTTTCGTATCTAGAAAACAATTTACGCAATGGCCCATTATTGTTTCAAAATACATCAGATTAATTATGACAATTAAAGAGAAACGTGTAATTAAAACGTGTAATGATTAGCGTTCGAGATCGATTAGAACTGTTAATTTTCTCCGAGATTCTATATAGGTCTTTAATTTAATTATAGAAAGGAAGTGCATCTTCATTTTTGGAATAAAATACGCTTATTTGAGAGGAAAGATGAAAGAGCGGAAAGAGTGGTGAAGGTGATGGTTGCTATACACAACTATGATAGTAGTAGTAGGGCTAGAGTTATGTTATGACCCGCCATAAACGAAATGAGAAAACTGTCCAGCCGCCGTTGAAAAATCTCCGCAGAATACAAATGCTTGATTTGACTCGCACGCCTTTTGTGTCTGCAAGCGGGTTCCCGAGCTGTTTTAAAAGATTATGATAACGAGAGGCAGCACAAGAAATCCAACTGTCCTCGCTTCGTCGCCGAGGTCGCCAATAATAATTGTACAAATTTTCATGTCAACGCATCTCTGACGTCTGCAGGGCCTCTTTTTGCTCTGGAGTTGAACAACATGCCTCGAAATGCGAAATCAATTAGAGACAGAAACCATGGAACTAATAATTAATAAATAATAATATATAATAAATAATAATATATAATAAAT
>UCOK01018007.1:0-33460 GCA_900474325.1 Synergus umbraculus | reverse complement strand
ACTTAACTCGGACTAATAAAAACATATTTTTCGTTACTGATAATTAGGAACTTGACACCTGTAGAAGAGTCGCCATATTCACTGATACATAAGTTGTGAGATCCGTCGGTATTACAGTTTAATATGGCGGGCTGTTTGTGTGTCAATTTCTTGTTTTATTCCCATTCACCAAAAATACATTTTCACTCGTCCGCGGCAAGTCTAATTATTTTAAAAATAATAATTAAACAAGTAACATGTTTTTTTAACATCTGGTGTTCTAATTTGTAGCTCAATTTTACTCATATTTTGTTGTCCTTCGCACTGCTGCCACAAACGTAGCAGACGACGGTTTTTATTCCATCGTAGGATAAACTTTCGCCAAATAGCGTGTAAACTTTAACCCCGGAAAATTTTATCTGCAACAAAATCTAACCATAGTTTTTTCTGTGTCCGTTTTACAAAAAAAAAAAACGTCAAAATCGTTGACGTAAACGTTCTGAAAATTTCAGTTTCATGCCATTTTCACCAACCTAACTTCCCTTTTAGTTTTTATTTTAACAGTGTTTTTAAAATATAATTTTTTCTAAAATTACGAAATATCCCTGTTTAACTGGAAACACATGTTATTAGCTAAAGATCAAGGAAAACACTAATGGTACAAGTTCAAAAACCAGTTTGCGATATGTCAGTGACCTTGGGAACAAATACCACTTAGAAAGGGTTTTAAATTTTAATCCACTTGAGTTCAAACTTGTAACTTTGTTGCTTTAGTATTAGGGTTTATTGAGCGTTTATTTATGGGTCCTTATAATTGACTTTAAGCCGGTTAAATTCCGTATATTGCATACGACTCTCAGCCCACTTCTCATTGTACACAATATGATTTATTAACAATTACGGATTTAAAAAAGGTTTATATGATCTTCAGCAAATTTATTTTTGCACTGAATCAAAGGGATGTATGAGACTTTAATTCGTACAAAAATATTGTTTCAATCAAACCATTGATTGCAATTAAGTCTGACACATTCAAACTAAGTATTAATCATTTTTGCTAATAATCCATTTTTTTTTATAATCTCGATGAATGGCGGAAGAATATATGTAGGTGATTTTGAGATAGAAAGGGTAGGATAGGTATATTTATTATAGATATATTTATTACTATGTATATAGGTATTTCTCTAATTGAAGTTCAGTAAAACCCTCACGTCCTTCAATAAAATTGAAACGCAATACCACAGAAATTTATCATTTCTCCATCTGCAATTAATGGCCATTCCTAGTCACCCCTAAATTTACTTTCAACGCATGACAATTTTTCTCAAAGGACTAATTAATAAAAGAGAATAATTGCCACTTCGCGTCTACATAGGTATTGATTTAGTTTCTGCATTTTGCTTCTGATTAATTTCTTTTCATTTGTCACCTAGGATGCATAGAGAAAATTTTGAGATCATGTTTGATTATCAGATGATTATATTGATGGGAAAATGATTTCTATCAGTAAATATGATTAGATCCTATCCAAAAATTGCTAGTGGGAATATTTGTATGTGGCAACTAATTGCAATAGCATGTAATCGCAACTTTTTATGTTGCAACTTTTTTATTTCATTTGGTAAACTGTAGGATATTCATATTTTTAGAAACCTCTTTAATGTTTATATGAAAAAACTGATATACATGGATTTCGAAGAGGTTGTCAATAAATAATTGTGGCGGTAAACAAGTAACGAGTATAAATTTGTGAGAGAAAATTGAGGCTAAGGCTAAAGTAATGATTATGTTTTATTTAATTTACTGCGCTGTCTAGAAACTGAAAGTCGAGTAATTTATTATTAGAAGGGCCAGTAAAGAGCATTTTAGTACACGTGGTGAATAAAGGTGCGTGTTTTAGCCACGTGGCTTGGAATCTGATAAGATAAAACTTAATGTAAAGGCACTCGACACTTTATTCAACTTTTCTCTTGGATCTTCTTTAAAATGATATCAAATACTTATTAAGAACACAGATGTTAATTTAAAATTATTTTTCGGCGCTTTTTGGCATACTTGTTTTAATTATATCATTTAAAGAAACTGTTTGTTTAATTTAAAAAGAATTTGTTTAAATCAAAGAAATGTTTTCTTTGACTTAACGAAACTGTTTTCTGGGTGAATGTGATTAAAAAATTGATTTTTTTATCATCTCTATTAAAACGCTGATTCCTCATGTATAAATAGTAAATACAATATGGAAGTATATTGACGTTTTTATTTAACAATGAAATTATTTACTGAATGAGAAAGATAATTCTAGTTAAAACATTATCATTATTTTCTCACGTTTGATGTTTTGCGACCCTCTTGACATAAATTAAACACTGATAGTGATAATCGGAAAGTAGAGCAGCTATATTTGTCCTATCAGCTGTGAAATTGTAAATACACAGCTGAAATTATTCGATTCATTGGAAAATTAAATATCAGATTTACTTGAAAGTTGCATGCAACTCTTATAAGAAATGATCCAAAATTGAATACCTAACAGGAAGAATAAATTATCTATTTTCTTCTTTTTTATCTGCTTCCTCTTATTTAAAAAAAAAGAATCTGACAGAAAGAGAAACGCAGGCTCTAAATGTATTTTAGTAACACATACGTATGGTCCAAGTTTTCAATAGCTTGCTTTCAAATTTAAATTACAATGCGCTTGTGATGATCTAAGCGCTTTTAATATTTCTGAAACAATATACAAAGATTTTGTGACTAAGTGCAAATACTTTCCTTTGTCACACTTTCATTGTAATTCTTATTTTGCAATGTTGTTACAAAGAGGTCGAAAAACCAGACCGGAAGTAACCCACTGTGAGTGGTATTGGCAATAAACTTTGGAATGTTTGATGACTTGGCAATGTTTGATCAAAATCCAGCAGAAAATTTAGTCTTAACTGATTTCTCTTCAGTTCTTGCAAACATCAAGTTGTTTGTAAAATACTAAACTAATATTTCGGCGTATTGATTAAGAAGTCCTTAAGGAGGCTAATTTATTTCAAAATTAATTATTTATCATTTATATATTTTCGTAATGGAGTCAAATTTTAAGTAATTAACTGCTGTAAAAATACCTCTTATGAAATCTTATACAAACTCCGTTGTGGAAGTATTTGTTTTGCAAATGAATTCCAAGAGAAATTATTCTAAACATTGATAAAAATGCTGTGTTAATATAATAAAAAAAGTAATTCAAAAGTAATTGTTGTTGAGAATATAAAAATATAATTTGACATATCATTTGAATAATCTAGATAAGTTTAGGTTTTTGTGCATTCTAATCTATATACTGATTACAGATGAATGATCATTGACTCCAATTTATTTTTACACTTTATCCCACCAATCTTCATGTGCCTTGTACCTCTCTGCATTCTTTCTTTTTTTATTTTCAGTTTTAACTCTCCCCCTTTCTCTCAAGCGCGTGCAATTTTAGAAACACCGTTACAGCGTACGTCTCACGTCGTTTAAACATGCGACAACGCATACCAATCAAGCGTGCATTGAAAATTATGTATGCTTGCACATTTTCGAATCAAGTGGGATTGTATAAAAAATATCAAGAAATCTCACCAAAATCTTTTGAATTTCTTCGAAATATTTCAATATTTTCCCAAAAATTTCGAAAGGTTTTGTAATCAATTCATGTAATATTTTTATTCAATTTATTTTTATTTTTGTTTCAGGTAAGTTTCTTTCATGGGTGAACCCAACTATATATCTTCAACTTTTAGGTAAGCTGCAATAAATACTTGAAAATTTTTTGACCTCATCAATTCCCCCCGTGCAGAAATGTATTCATGGCCCTGACAAGGGTCTCGCCAGATTTCCCTAGTTCTGATGTAGCCTTAAACGGGTAAACTGGCAAGGCCCACACAAGGCTTGTAACGCTTTGGTAGACTATTACCCTACTTAGGGAAAACTGTCCAGGGCCTTGTCAGTTTACCCAAGAAATGCCCTAGTTAAACAAAAATTACTTTTATATTTTAATTAAATCTTTATTAATAGTACTCTCTTAAGGTCATGTAATACTTTACCATAAGAGCAATTTAGTTTACCCAATTATACATTCATAATAATAAATATTTTTAGTTAATAAGAGTCAACAAACCTTCGTGTACATGAGAGGAAGGTTTATTGACTCTTATTCGCTAAAAATATTTATTATTATGAATGTATAATTGGGTAAACTAAATTGCTCTTATGGTAAAGTATCACATGCCCTTAATCTGAATCAGCGATAACACAGGACCACAAAATGAACAGCACGTTTTTTTTTTTTTTTTTGATATTGTGGAACTTGCGAAACCATCAGGACTCGAACGCAAGACACGCGGAGAGAGCGGAAATAAAACTCAACGCTCTACCCACTACGCCACGGAGGCTGTAGAGTTCGAAAATTCTCGGTAATTTATGTTTTGTCCTTCTCTTTCCTATAGTGCCATCTTTGTCTAGAAAAAGACGTCGCTATAGGAAAGAGAAGGACAAAAAATAAATTACCGCGAATTTTCGAACTCTAAAAAGCTGATGATTTATTCTTACAAATTAGGCGTATTTGAATGCAAACCAGTCCTTGACACTTTGTCACTTTTTAAATTGTCTATAGGTTTATTCATTTTTTATAGAACATTTTATTTACTTATAAGCATTTATAGAAGTTAGTAATTCTATAAAAACGAAAATTATGAAAAATTATTTTTTTTCAATAATGTGGAAAACTTTGGAAATTCCTTATCTTTACCCGATGTATGATTTTGTCATGGAAAACGCGTTAACACCTATTTGATTATCATCTATAAGTCGGTTTTATTTCACTCTTTTAGGGTCGGAATACCAATGTAAGATTGTTATTATTGAGATATTACTACTTTATTGTTGTCGCAGCATTAATGCCTAATTATATTAAACTATTTTCTCTTAAAATAGAAATCCCGACTAGGGCCTCGCCAACACCCTATTTTAAATAGGGCTAAATGGAGCAATCTCTTGACGCGAGGGTCTAGTGGGGGCCTTACTAGTTTTCCCTTCTTTTAGTCGGGGCTCTGATGAGGAAAACTATTCGGGCTCGGATGGGGAAAACTAGTCGGGGCCCCAACTAGATCGTAACGCTTTTGTCAGTTAGACCCCGACTAGATGTTTTAGTAGGGGCCTTACGGGAATCGCCCTTCCCCAGCCCTATCAAGGAAATGACCCTGCTGTGGCCCTAGTCAGGTCCCCGCGATATATATATTTATTTATAAACGTATATAATTATACATTTGGGACGATTTGAAGTAAGAATGCTCAAAATTCATAAGAAATTTCCCACTAGCGCCGGACAGGGCCCTGATTAGTTTTTTCTAGACTACAACTTCTAGTCCGGGACACGCTAGAACCCTACTTTAAATGGGAAAGATAGGGAAATTTCTACACGGGGTTTGGTAGGCTAAATTTTCTTGCACTACACTTTATAAATCTTCCAAACTTTCGGTGGAATAATTATGAAATTTCAAGGAAGAATAGTAGCTTTTTTTCAATGAAGAAGAAGGCGATTTTGAAGTTTATAATAGCTCAGGTCTGTTCAAGTTGTGTTAGAATCGGGCCAGATCACATGCGTATAATCAAACAATTATGTTGGCTATAATAGCTTGGAATTCTTAGTAATGCTGCCGTTAAGTCTCGCCGTAAAGCCTTACGCCTACGTGTTGTATGGAAAAGTTTGTGTGGTTCACCACAAAAACTAATGTGCAATTTCAGAAGGTACGAAAGTGTAGATACTACAAGTCCATATACATACAATAGTATACACGTCAATATTTTATTCATGAAACATTCGCACGCATATTCTGGATCATAGCAAGACTTTAGTGCTGCTCCTTTATTTTTACAATTATATTTTGGCGTAGCAGAAAAATAATATCTTTATGCTTGCCTCCTATTTATGGGTTTCCAACTAGTTATTTGCGAATTTTTTGTCAGCAGTTACATATACATGTATGTTATATTGCGGGCTTTGATTTTTTCTGCGAATAGGACAATCGATTTTTATTTTAAGTATGACCTCGACATACTTTTAAAAAGTGAAAAGGCATTTTCCAGTTTTGCATTCGAGGTCTTTGTCGCATGAAATGCACTTTTTCTTTCACGTGCAATTTAAAGAAAATTTTCTCTTCTTTTCAATTGCTTGAATTTTATATTGACTTGAATTGGAGATATATCAAGGTTTTTTTGCCTTTAACCAAATTTTTTAGTATCGCCGTTCTGTTATTTTTTTTCAATTTTTTGTCAGCTATTATTTCTCACCTATTTTTATTTTTAAAAAGTAATCTTTTCACCTCTTTTAATAACAATATGTGCAGTGTTGACTGACTGCATGAGATCTAAGCGAATAATTTGTGAAGAGCTTCATAATCAGTTAACCACGCAGACAAAACCTTATCTGAAAATATTCGTATTTATAAATTAAGTGTAAATGGGTCAATCGCATGGCTGGCATCATTCAATTGAAATTTGTGTACATCTCGCAACAGTTCTTATTATGCATACAAAAATAGACAGTGAAAGAAAGCAAAACGTCATCTTGTTCATCAGAGAAATCGAAACAATTGGACACAAAGAGTAATAGCGTAGTATATAATATAATACATAATGAATTATGAGACAAATAGTTCTTGAACACCCCTTCTTCGTGAAAGTGAACATAAATTGTTCTCGACTCAATTTAGACCCTTTGTGATAACATCAGTTCTTGAGAATTATTTATTGAAGCTTGCTGAATGATGTACAATATTAATACACAACAATTTTCTGCTGTGATTGTGCAATATATCTATTGAATCGTTATTAAAAGATTAAAACATAATCTAATTTTACAATACTTTATAACCCGCCTATTTAATTAATAAATATACAGCAAGGATACCCTCGGGACGATTTTTGTACTTACTCCTTTATTGGAATAAATAGTGGGCGCCAGACCTCATTGGTCAACTCGAATTATTTCAATTTACATATCAAAATAATTTTTTAAATAAAGAACATTAAAAATCTTCCGGAAAAATTGGTTAGCTCAGCCCCAATCTTGATAATGGTAGATTGAGAGAATCATGTTTCTTCACAATAATTATAGAATTAATTAATTTTGAGGGGTCTTAAAACCAATAAAGTCCAAATTGATTCATAAATAAATTAGATTCAATCAATATATACAAAGGAATCTTAAATAGATTGACACAAAATTAATGAATTAATTAATTCTCCATAATATAAAAATTGAAGCATCCAAATTGATTCAGACAAAAATTGAAGTACATCATTTTAATAGTCAACAGAATTTCTCAATGAAATAAAAGCGAAAATCTTACCACAAAATTATTTAACTTTTAAAAGGAGGACAAAATTAGAATAACGTTTTTCTTCGGAAGCTGACGACGAAAAGGTAAAGGATTTTGGAGATTGGAGCTTGTTTTCTTCCTTGACAATGTATAGCCGCCCAGTTACCGACAGGGATTGGTTGACAATAGACGATTTCCAATTGTTCTGAATATACTTACGGATGTTGATTCAAATTTGAATTATCTTCTGAATTAATAAATGAAACATTTCAATTAATTCGGTCAGGATGTTGATCATTCTCCAAATAAAGTCAGCTCGTCTCATCAGAATAGTAAAAGGGTCTCGAATATTCCAATTAGCCATAGGTTTGGGAATCAATCGGTGGGAATCGATTTCTCCGAAGTCAAGAATCGATTCTGTAAAATCGATTCTCAGGCACCAAGAATCGATTATTCGAAGGAATTGGAATCAATCGGTGAGAATCGATCCTTCGATTCCGACGAGATCGTCGATTCCTGGAATCGATTCTCAGACACCAAGAATCGATTTTTCGAAGGAATCGGAATCAATTAGGGTTGGGAATCGATCGGTGAGAATCGATCCTTCGATTCCGACGAGATCGTCGATTCCTGGAATCGATTTTCCGAAGTCAAGAATCGATTACGAAAAATCGATTCTCAGGCACCAAGAATCTATTCTTCAAAGGAATCGGAATCTATTTGGGTGTCCCTAATTAGCCATCCTTCCAAAATATTATTTCGTCTCAAATTATTCCAGATTAAAGCTTGAAGTCTTTTATTTTCCATGACTGACGATGATAATTTACATATAATAGAGTATATTTACAGGCAATTATTTGACCAAGTCTCGAAATAACGTACAGCTTCCGAAATCTCTAAATAAATAAAAGGCTAAATAAATAAATTTGATCAATAATAAACATTGTGAGCTGTAATATTTTAAATAAATACAGCGTCACAATTTCATACTAATACTTCGTAATGGACTTCCCATAAATTGCAATATTGACCCCATAATGGCATTACGTCAACGCTTCGCGTAACGAGAAAGTGACGTGACGTACATTACGCGCGTACACAGTCGGTCATCTGTAATTCAGCAGTATGCAACTTAATATGCAACGACCGACAGTACCGACGTTGCCATTGTGGTTTACAAGAAAACGTTATCCATTCGATAATATTTAATATATAATATCTATACCACTTATTTATACTTATATCACTCGACAATATTCTTCATGACTATCATGTGGACTTATCTTCCAATTCCACTTCTATGCCAAGATAAGTACCGCGCGGTGCATCGGGCGGTGGCCTGCTCACGTATGTGCACGAATGTCACGGTGCGCAACCAAAACAAGGACACTGCACATGCGCGATTCCCCTATCTGGACGCATTTCTTCCCCTCCCGCGACTGCAAACCCTCCCCCCTTTTTCTGTTCCCTCTGCGCCCTTTGCTTTGCGCCTTGCACTCGCGTCAGTTGCGCGAGAGCCTTCTGCGGGGGAGGAGCCTCGCTCTCTCTTTACACTGCCATTAGTTTTATAATTACCTAACTCATAAAACTTCGTTACGCCCCTGTGCGCTCCTTTTAAACAACAATATATTCAACCTGCTTCGCCAAGTCACGGATTAGCCTTGGCGCAGAATTCAATTTGACCAGTAGAAATTAATAGTGGAAGAATCTACTATACTCTATTTTGGAAGCCACAGCGCCCCAGTCAGGAGCACAGGACGCGCTCCTCCTGTCGGCTTCGGCAGCCTTTTGTCTCGATCTGCCCACCCCTACCTTTAGGCTTATGTTAGTCTGGTGAGCGCGAGTGTTGGATGGACCTAATCTGTGCGTGGTACATACTCGATTTTCTTTCGGATACTGTATCATTATTATTATCAAACTCGTTAGCCACGGCCGAGTCTGTGATAATATCGTGTGATCTGTGCATCTCTTCTACAGTCGCGAGTGTTTTCAGTGATCATACTGCATCTACATTAGTAATTTAGTATATGGACATATATCTGTGACATTGGGTGTTGGATTGCAGATTTAAACTTAATGATTATCAACAATATTTGGGGTGAGCCTTAATTTAATATTTTGTGTTTATTTTGATTTTATTTCAATTATTTTTCTGTCCTTTTAAAATTTGTCCTCAGCACTTACACCTACGAAAAATGTGATGTATTACACCCAGAAAAAAGTTTCTTTGAATCAAGTAAACATTTCTTTGGCCCTATATCAAAGAAATATTTATTTAATTCAAAGGAACTTTTTTCTGTGTGTAATACGTCATTTTTTTCGAAAAAAATAAAGAAATCAAATTTAAAAAAAAAAATAATAAATATAATTTAAAAATTCAAATAAATTTTTTCTTAGGCTCTATATCAAATAAATGTTTATTTGATTCCAAGAAACTTTTATCTGAGTGTAGTACGTCATATTTTTCGGATAAAATAAAGAAATAAAATAAAAAAAAATTTAATAAAATATATTTAAAATTTAAATAAAAAATAAATTAAATAAAATTTATTTAATTCAAAGAAACTTTTTTCTGGGTGTACTTATATGGGGTTAATTTGATCCCAGCTGACTTTAAAACGTCATAATGATTTTGTGCAAGTTTTCAACTTGACAAAATTCACAGACGTTATTTAATATATAGAAATTAAATTCTGATTGTTTTTTTTTTTAATTAAAATTATTTGGAGGTCTAGAAAAATATTCTCAAAATTTAGAAGTTATAATATAATATTTTTTTATTAAAAAATTTACATCTTCCACAATTATTAATTTTTATAGCTAAAATTTGGTTTGGGTACTTTTCTAATATCACGTCGAAAATTGAGGTCAATCTGACCCTAAGAAAGTGACGAGATTAGGGTTGTTATCAATAAAATTATGAAATTAAAAAAATTATTATTTACATTTTTAAAATTATTATTATTTTTTTTTTTGAAAAATATTAATAATATGAAAGTAAATCTGATATCTGTAAATCTGTAAATTATTTTGAGGTCTATAAAAAAATTCTTAAAATTTAACAGTTATAAAAAATTCATAACTTCCACACTTATTAATATTTGTAGCTAAAATTTGTATTGGGTACTTTTCTAATATTACGTAAAATTTAAGAACATTTTGAAAAAATATTAATAATTTGAAAATAAATCTGAAAACCTATCAATAGAGCCAAAGAAAACGTGAAAAAAAAAACAAAAAATTTTTAGTTTTATATAATTTAATATTTTATGAAAATAATTATCAAGTTTTTTTTTAATTTTTTCTTGATGAAAAAAATGCAAAAACATTGAATGACATCAAGATAAAATGACTAAGATATAAATTCTTTTTGTGATAAAGGTCAATCAACTTCCATTGAGTAATTTTCATATGACGATTGTTTATATAAAAAAAAGTGTTTAAAAAGCATGTTTTCGAAATTATAATTCGATAGTGTCTGGATTAACAATGAAATATGATATAGAAATTTAAATTTAACAAAGAACAGCAGAATTTCATTTTATAAAAAAATTTCACCTGTTTTTAAATTAGTTCAGTGGAATGTAAATAACTGCAGGTGAGTTCTTAAAACGGAGTAATGTCGCAATATATAATACATAAATTAAAAACATGCATTCTTATTCCTTATCGATAATTTATTTCTATATTTGAAACCATAAATTACGATTTAAACTGAATTCTAAATTCCGTAATTTTCAAAAATGAACCATGTCAAGTTAATTTCAAGCTGTGAAATTGAGCCCCTTAAAATTTGAATAAGAGTTCCTTTTCATTCAAAAGTACTCCAAACTAGTTCAATTGAACCGAAATTCCGGTCCTTTTAAATGAAATTAATTGGTTTTTGCTGTATCAAATTGAATCTCTATTGTACAACTAGAACTCACCTATTTTGGGTAAGATCCATGAAAAAAGTTACCTTCAATTAAATATAAATCCTCGTAAATTACATATAAATCCCCGTAAATCTTGTAGACAATTTTTATCTGAAAATGAAAACTCTGAAAACAATATTATTATTGAAATAAGAAATATCTTCAGGGCTTACTGTAAATTAAAACAAAAAAATCGTTTCGAAATGTCTGTGGTTAAATACTGAACATTAATTACCTTGTAAAAAAGACCCCAGTCAATACTTCTCTTTAATGCTTGTTGTTTATAAATGTCAAAATCGTACCGGCAATGTTTGCTTCCACCTTCCATTTTCGGCGTTCACGGTTAATGTTTTATCATCTTCTACCGGTTTCGCTTTAATCTGCGGCCATTGCTCCTTACCAGCCGTTTCTCTCACGGAGGAACGGTTTCTCGATTAACTCCCGCTTGCCCAAAAAACAAACTCAAGATATGTTCAATAGCCACTACAAAAAGAATTTTACGAATTATTTTCTTAACTATCTTTCCTTTTTCTATATTCTGTAATTAAACTCACAAAATGACAAATTTAAACTAAATGCTTTTTTTATCTGTCACTATTGTCGTCTCGCTTGATATTGATTGTATTTTAAACTATAAACAGTGTTAAAACATTAATTCACATTAATTTTGTATGGAAGAATATGGAAGACATTATAAATGTCTTAAGGTTTTCAAAAAGGAACCCCCATCAATTCCACTACATGGAAATTTAACATAAAATCCGCATCTCACTATTATGTAATTAATTTTTAACCAGAACAGCGAGAAAATATTTATAATTAATGACAGAATACTTGTATATGGTTGCCTGATTATCGCCACATTTGATTAACAATTTGGTATTCAAAATAGAAAACGTGACGAGGGCCTTGTCTAAACCCTCTACTTTAATTGGGGCTAAATAGGGCAATTTCTGCACGGGGATTTCGAGGAACATATTTGTTTCTGATCTAGGAAGGAAGATTTAAAGGTTTTTATTGATATTTTTTTTTGTAATTGAATGCAAATAAAGTTTTGTATTTAATAACTGCTAATAGTGTTAATATACTAGAGACGCGTTATCGACACACGTTTGTAAATGCGAAAACGGTAACGACGCTGTGTAATCGTTCTTACCTCAGTGGGTCAATGCAACAAGTCGTATAAATGCCGAGTTCCATGATAATGCGTGAAAGGTTAAAGAACACCGCGTGTCTGGTATGTTTGTAAATGTGCATTGCTCACAGCTCACAACTCACAGCTGAGAAACCAGGTCATGTCTGTGTATTTGCAACAATAGACACGCTGCGAGCTCGACCTGGCCAAGTTAATTATGAGCCATAATTACTTGCCTTTAAAAATAGAATCAAATTTTCCCCTTTTTACATCAACCCTCTTCTGAACCTTTCTCTTTCTCTACTTATTACCTCAGAAGCCAGCGTCATCTTCATTTAACTCTTCACCAAGTATCTATTATATATTTAATTATTTATATATATATATATATATATTATAGCATCGAAAAATATGAATTCTATCATTTATTACGCGATCAGAGATTTATCATAACTTATATAAATACATAATATGATATGTAATAAGATATCATATTTTATAACATTTAAAAACAAAGTAAATGGGCGCGCTCAAAATGTATCCAAGATTGCAATTCGAACGATTACTGAAATTACTGTATTACTGAAATCATATCTTTTAAAAGTCAGAAAAATCTCTTGAAATCCTTTCAATTATTAGAAATCTAATGAAATTTAATAAAATCCTTAAAGATGCGTTAAATTCATCTAAAAATCATTAAACTCTCTTGAATTCTCTTAAAATTTCTGGAAATTTCTAGATAGAATTGAAAATCTCTGAAAATCCTTTAAAATTTGCAGAAAAATCTTTAAATTATTTCAAATTCTATGATAGCAACTAATATCCCTTTTATATCCTCTAATATCCATTTAAAATATTCAAAGTCTCATCAAATTCCGTCAAATCCCTCAAAATTCCAGAAAAATGATAAAAATCATAAATCTTTTGAAATCCAAAAATTCAGGAATATTTTCGATAAAATCCCTCTAAATTCTTATAAATCTTTTTAAATACCTAAAAATTCTTGAAATAATATTAAAATTATCTGGAATTCCTTGGAATTCCAGGATAACGTTTAAAATTCTTTTAAACCCTAAAAAACTTAAAAACCTTTTGAAATCCCTTAAATTCGTTGAAATCTTTTGAATTTCGTAAAAATCGTAAAATATTCCCTTAAAATTGCCATAAACCTCTAGAAATTCTTTAAAAAAGTGGTTCCTCTCTAAAAATGTCTCGAAAATCTCACATACTTTTGCAATGACTTGAAGTTGTAAGAAAAAAAAAACAAAATACTCTTTCTTTTCTAGTTGAATAAAAATATGAATAATTTATAGATAAAGGTAAAAAATAAACTTCTTTGGATCTCTATTTTATTGGGACTTTCCTTTATCAAAATGAATTCAAATAGCAATTAATAAATTAGTTGAAGTAAATAATAAAAAATTCTACAAATTTTTGTATGAAGCAATTTCAAATCTTTTTGGTTCAATTGATGGTTTCTATTATAATTCACTATTATTGATTAATTATAATTATAAATTTTATCTTTGAATTTCGAAAGTTTATTTTAATGGTTTATGGTTTTTTCTTTTTTTCTTTTTTTTTATTGTACAGAAATCTATTTAAGTTGGTCTGAATTCGTGAATTTAACGAACATGAAGCAAGCAGGTTTACAAATATTTTTGCAGGGAATTTGTTGTTCGTGGAATGCAATGGCAGGCTGAGGTTCACAAGCTTTATATATAGCATGCATTGATCGAATAAGCCGACGTTGCACATGTTTATATGTATTCACTATCGTACGTTATACTAGGCATTCACATTGGCGTTTAGTAAGGTGTTAAATTTCAAAGCCGAACACAACATACAAGAGGGAATAAGTCATACAACATATATGTACATACAACCTGAAACATAATAATTCCACATTAGTATCGCATACCGTTTACTGATAGTCTTAAAAAAATATATGTATACAAAATATTTTAGCTCCTTTATTCCTTAATTATTGGAAATCAAAAGACAATATTTATATTATTACAAAGATTTTATTGCGATTAACCAGTAGAATTAGCTTAACGAGCTGCTTAATCGACAAAAGCACTCATGTTTTATTAGCCATTTCCTATCATTAATTATTATCTTTATAAAATTTATTGTTTCCTCGATGCTCGTGAATGAAATCTGAATTGAATGAAATATTTCAATTTCTGATGAGATCGAATATTTTGCAATTGATAATGTGTAATATTTATTTTTGGTGTCTTCTTATCACCAAGGCGAATCCACTGACGCCTTGTAATGCGACTGTGCGTTGAGTATCGTTTGATATCACACGCAATCAAAAGCAGTCTTCAGATAAAAAACTGCTCTCCGAATGATAAAACGTTGCAGTTTTATCATTCCATTCTAACAATTAAATTTGTAATGTGGTTTAAGTTCTGAACGTTCAAATGAACGAATTCTTGTATTGATTGTATTTTAAAGTATAAACAGTGTTAAAACATTAATTAATTTGCATTAACGTTAATCTTGGAATATGAACGTCATTTACAATTTCTTCCATATTCTACCATAAAAAAATTAATGTTAATGCAAATTAATTAATGTTTTAACGCTGTTTATAATTTAAAATACTCTCAATACAAAAATTCGTTTATTTGAACGTTCAGAACTTAAACCACACAATTTGATACGCAAATTTTCTGACTCATCTCTCTATAATTTGCAAAAAGAAAAAAGAATGAATCCTTTTATCGCAAAGTATAATTATTCTTTTATATCTGATCTAAGAAATAATCCATTAATTATCGTCTAATCTAAAGTTATATATTGTGTTACAATATAGAAGTACAAAAAATCACTCAATATTTCTTTAGAAACACCTGTCATATTCTAACGAAGCCGCCTTATCTCATCTGTCGATGTCTATAAATATAAAACTTAAAATAGCATTTATGCTTGGCTTAAAAAAAAGACCAGTACACCATTCTAGAATTTGAATGCTAGGTCAGTTGGGTCAATGGCCGAAACCATTGCTTTTCGTGGGAAGGCCTATCTCCTCTTTTTGCTAATTTATGCAAGATAACTCGAAACTCGTAGAATTTGGCCAATTACATATATTCATTATAATGAGATAAAAATTAAACGAAGCTGTGTTTTTTAATTTTTTTTGCAAATTTTAGATATTTGCAAGAAAATAAGCTCCTTTAACCCTTTAACGATCAATAACGTTGAATAAAAATTAGGAAAATATTCAGGAATAATTTAATATTATTTTCTGATCGATTTTTACAAAAAAAAAATTTTATTATTTTTGTAATTTAGTGAATATTGCTCAACTGAAACAGTGGTCGTTAAAGTATTAATAATAAAGTCTTCTTATTTGGCATAATGCAAACTTGCACAATCATTATTAATAAATAACGGATAAGGCACTTCAGCAGGTTTTCATGACTTTTTCTCTCGGAAATAATCACTGGCAATAAATCTTACTCTGTTCGCTCTGTTGTTTATTAATGAGAAATCTTATGTGTAAATATAACACTGATGTATAGGGTACGAAGTATCCACTACTTGGGGTACGAAGTGTCAGTGTCAGATAGTTGGGTTATACGAAATGTAAATTCGAATTGAACAAATTTCTCCAAAGTATTCACTTCGCGTATAATGTTTTGAACACAAAATGCACATTTTGCATACGTAAAATATATTCCTCGATATATACTTTGTCAAAATATATTCTAGAAATATTGTTTTGACAGTTTTGAAAATCTTCGAACGCCATGGTCCTAAAAAAATAGGTGTGTCGAATTCATTTTTTTTAAACTAAAATTCAAAGTTAGGTATGTTGGTGCTTTACAATCATGTGAAAAGGCTCTTTTAAATTATGAAGTTTGCTACGTTTTAATCCCTGATTTCGAACCTCATAACTAATACCTATCTCTATCGTTTCAAATACTTTATTATTCAAAGACCATGGCGTACGAAGATTGCCAAAACTGTCAAAACAATATTTTTAGAGCATATGTTGACAAAGTATATATCGAGGAATATATTTTACGTATGCAAAATGTGCAATTTGTCTTCAAAAAATTATACGTGAAGTGAATACTTCGGAGAAATCTGTTCAATTCGAATTTACATTTCATAACCCAATTATCTGACACTGACACTTCGTACCCCAAGTAGTGGATACTTCGTACCCTACATCAGTGTTATATTAACATTTTGTTTTTTCTGTGCTGTTGTCAATGTATTATGTATTTCCATAAGAGAAATTCTTTTTTTCTAAACTTTAATCTTTATCTTTTTAATTTATTTGAACTCTTCCAAAAAAAGAACAAAAAAAACTTTAAAATCCACTAGTGTCCCTCGTAATTCGTTAAAATAATTGAAAATCTTTTGAAATCGTTTAAAATATATGAAATACCTTAAAATCCCTCGAAATTCTTTAAATCTTCTGTTACTCTTAAAATAAACTTCTGAAATTTTTTCAATCACTCTTAAAATCTCTTCAAATGTTTTTAAGTTTCTAACAAATATATTATATATATCGTGGAATTTTATGGGATTTCAAGAGGTATTTGGGAGTTTTAAGAAACCTTAACGAATATTTAACAATTTCGAAGGTTTTCATGAAATTTTAAGTTTTAAGGAACGTTAAGAGATTTCAAGGAGTTTCAGAGAATTTTAAGGGAATTTTAAATATTGTAATATAATTTTCAGGAATTTAGAAAGAATTTAAGAGATATTAATAATTTTACAAATATTTTATAAAATCTTAAACAATTTTGTTAAATTTTATGAGATTTCTGATAATTTTGAGAGATTTTCTCATTTTTAGAAGATTTTATAGAATTTAATGAGATTTCTAATAATTTTAATAGATTTTAAAGTACGTAAAGTACTTTAAATATTATCATATAATTTAAATAATTTCAAGCAGTTTCTAATAATTTTAAGAAGTTTTCACGAATTTTAAAAGATATCAAGAGAGTTCTATGAGATTTAGAGTATTTTATGGGATTTAAAGGATTCTAAATTTGTCAAGTAAGTTTAATTATTGATCTCTCTAATTTAAAAAATATTTTATAGTATTTTTAAAGATTTCATTGAATTTCATAAGATTTCTAAAAATTTTAAGTGATTTTAAATGTTAAGAAATTCCAAGTGGTTTTTAGGAATTTGTAAAGCTTTTGACGAGTTTTAACTTGGATTTTAAGACATTTGTCATTTTAATTTTCAATTAATTAAGAACATTCTGAGCTGATCCTTAGTATATCACAGAAAAACACTTGTCTCATTTTGAGACAAAGATTTAACTGTGTACCTATTCGCGTTTCTAGGTGATGCTTATATAGAGAGAATTTAGTTTGTGCTTTCAAGACATTAATGGTACAATTGCACCTTCCCTAATTGCCATTATGACATTCCAACATAATTATGCACGAAGGCGCAATAATAGTCATTACCGTAATGGTCCTTGCATTCGCCAAGGTAATCTTCATGCTGAACTTGCATTTTCGTCTTAAACATACCCAATACATGTCATCAGAAAACCACCACTTCTTTCCCATGAGCATTCAGCAATATAGAATAGATTTTGACTTCAGAAAGGACATTAACTATGTGTGTTTAACTTTAATGTACGCATAGTCATTGCTTTCAAGGCCAATCGAAATATTTCAAGCGTTGCTATGGTCTCTTATTGAAACGAGTTTCTTAAAAAGTTATTGGCTTTATAAATTAAGGTGGAATGATTTGTTCAGTTGAAAACAGAAGGATGAATTGTGCGCGAGACCCGTGCATGGGTTCAACGTCCTGGGCTAGAGTGTGGCTTGTATCATGAGACCCTCTGCAGTATGAGTGCATACTTGTGGCCACCTATGCGTGCATATGAACCTGAGGATGCATGTACACGTGCCTTTCGTATTCTATCTTCTATCTTAGTGAATATACCTGAGTAAGAAAACTAGTTTCTCGTGCAAATGAGTTGTCTGGAATTGCGTGCACTGATCCTTCCCCACTATTGCTGTTGCTATTTCTTCACTATTTAAAAACAAAACTGACAGTGTATATGTTCATTGTTCAATTATAGCCATTTCATTACTCATATCGCAGGTTATTATACGTATAATTAGTAAGAAGAGCTAGGTCAGTTTTAAGGGGAAGCTGCCTTTTTCGAGCTATCCTTGATTCCTTGATGTCGAAAGTAGTATGTATTTTACTCTCCTGGCCTTTAGATTTTATTCGAAGAAACAGGCTGCAGGCGAAACCTCTTTTTTACTAGCCAGAAACTGTAGAACCTGCCCTGAGTCTAAGCTAAATAAGCGGATGCTGGGTTTATCGCTGGAACCAGTAGAATCTCTCGACAGGGGTCAATGGCGTAGTCACACTTTTCGGATAGGGGCTCACATATTTCAAGAAAGATGATGAATCAATGTCAAAGCTTCAATATCAAATATCAAGAGGAGTTTCCCTTGTATTCTCGTTGTATTGTCAGACCAAGGGGATGAATCGATTTTCTGCATGAATTTTCTGCATTAATTGCAAGTACACTCCTTATGCATGAAGAAAAAACATTGATGCAAGGCCATGTGACCAAAACATTGAAAATCATATCATATTCGGTAGCATCATATATTCGGTAGATAGAGACGATCTTGATAAAAAAAATCTAATACCTTCTCTGATGAGAATGTAAAAATCTTCTGATTGAGGACAGATTGGAAATTGGAAGAAATATTGATAAACTAAGACGTCTAACTGTTAGACGTCTTAGTTTAGCAATGAGTTTTCGTGTTGGGTTGAGAGGAGACTTAAGTGACCCTGAAAGTTCAACAGCCCTCGAACGGCGCCCCCTGTCCCTTCCCTTTGTGCTGTGCGGTGAACCTAAGTCCGTTTAGGCGGCGGCACATACATATACGCATGGATTCGTGCTGCATTCGTTCGACAGGTTTCGCCAATCCTTTCTGTCCTTTGGAGACTAATATTCAATCCCACTAATTCTCAGAACCTAATCATAAAAACTTAAATACTTTTTAATGACTCTTTCATCCCATTTATACATAGTTGCTTCGTTTCTACTTTAATGCTTTTTTGTCTATCTTTGTTCGAAGCCAAATCACGTCTAATAAGTACTTGAATCTCGGACTGATTGTGAGAAAAATGGATGCTTAAAATAGCTATAACAGACAGCAATTGCTGTCCTTTAATCTAACATCAAAAAATCTAAGATGTTCAGCATCTATAAATATAGATATATAGATGGCTGTGTTTATTGTTGTTGCATATGGAATATGCAATTGGTACCAACTAAAAATGATGATACCAAGTGGTATGTTATTGAAATTAATGTGTCCACGTGTTTGAGAATAATGTTGGCAATTTTTGGTGATCACTGTAATCTATACCGGCGATTTAAATTTAAAGATGACACCCATGAAAAATGTTGGGGTATTTTAATCTGGTATTTTGATACATGTGCTTTAACCGGTTTTACGAACTGAAAGCGACACATCGATCCATAAAGGGATTAACTCGATTTCGACGAAAATGCAGTGACAACTTTTTCTCAAGTTATCAGTGCAATGTCTGCACTACAGGACTGTCCACTTTATAACACGTGGCATATCTTGCTATTTTGCTCCATGGAGCTTATACCTTCTCTGAGGTCGTTGTACAGAGATAAAAAGTTATAATACCAATAGCTCGAGAGGTATGATGCTATCTCTTTTGTTTTTCACTCTTTCTACTTCTTTTTTTTTTAAACGATTGGCAACACGAGAAATAGAGAGGAGAGGTGATTACTGATAAAATGAGAGCTCTCATTTACTGTGTTTTACTTTTGAAAAGTTTATAAACAGTAAAAAAGAATCTCAATGTGAGGATGATAAGAAGACAATTAAAAAACTATTCGACGGAATCATTATTCACAATATTTGAATATTAAACTATTTAATTTTCTGAAAAGAAAAGTCCTATTATAAAAAAGAGGTATTAATTTTATAGAAACAATAAGTGGTTTAAAGAAACTTTTAAAAAATTTCAAAATAGTTCATGAGAGTTTCAAGATTTTAAAGTATGTATTAGAAATTTTTTTTAAGTATTTGAAAGGATTTTTAATGATATTAAAGAGTTTTAAAGGATTTTAAACTGTATTTCAAGGGATTTTAAGGAATTTAAGCAGATTTTTAGAAATCTTAAGGGATTCTATGGAATTTAAAAGGATTTTCAAAGAACGTAAGAATTTTCCATAGCTTTCACGAGATTAAAAAAATATTATAAGATAGCATAAAGGAATTTCAGAGATTTTAGTGAATTTTAAGAGATTTCAAGCGATTTTAAGGAATTTAGGAGGGTTTCAAGAAATTTTAGAGTTATTTAAACATGCCAAAGGATTTCTAAAGATTTCTAGTGATTTTAAGGAATTTAAGGAGATTTTTAGAAATTTTTAGGGATTCTAGGGAATTTAAATTAATTTTCAAAGGCTGTAAGGATTTTCAAGAGTTTTCACGAGAGTAAAAAAATGATAAGATGTTGTAAAGGACTTGAAGAGATTTTAGTGAATTTTAAGAGATTTTAAGGGATTTTAAGGAATTTCAAAACATTCAAAAAAGTTTCATAATTTTGAAGTAATTTGGCAATAACAAATCTTTTAGTATTCTTTAAAATTCATTAAAACTCTTGAAATTTTTACTGAAATTACTTAAAAAAATCTTGTAATTTTTTAAAATCCCTTTAAATCTCTAGTTTTTAAAAATTACGAAAATAATATAATCTTAAAATGTAGTTTAATAATAATTTTCATGAAAACCTGTTTAAAGTTCCTAGAAATATATTTTTCCGTATTTGTCAACAATATATAAATTATTAAATTTTCAAATATATAAATATATAACAGGGAATAGAGATGGTTCCTTTAACAGTGAAATTATAATCACTCCTCAACATTGATATGAGAATAAAGCGGGAATTCATACAATTAAAACATTGGTGGAATAGATTTGGACGCAGGAATTTAAATTCACAGGTGAATGAAACTAACTTTTACCCTCCGGAGTATTGAGATTCAAATCACACACAGGAATTTATTCAGATGGTTAAATAGTTTTGATGCTATCGTAATTGAAATTTCAGAACTTTGCTTTACAATTTAGTCAATGTTCAAATTTATATATTGCACACTCACAATTTTATATTTTGTTTTTGTATATATATATATATACATATTATAAACGTTATATTTTTATTATTATTATATTATATTAAATTATAATTGAAGAAACAGATTCTCTTAATAATAAATGCTTCAGTACATTACATACTAGGTACTTTAAAGAAGCACAATCTATATATAGATTTATTAAAGTGCAGCTTCTTAGTTCAACGTACCGGATAACTCAATGCAATTTAAGCGTTTTCATATTAAAGAGGAAGGTCCATTCTGCGCAAGATAATTCACTCGATGATAAGATATTATATACTGTAAGGACGAAATGTTTAAAATTCTTTCTTTATTAAAGCAATTCCACCACAGTTGATCTCAAATCAACATTATCATTTTGCTAATATTCATAAATAATAATTCATGCATGCATATCCAAAAACCTATCTTCCTAAATGTTTGAGACCAATCCACTTGATTCGGCAGTCTCTCATTTTTCTTCGGTGGTTTATTCTGCCAACCACACCATTTCCTGTTTCATGTCTTGACAGCTGATGATCCTCATACATGCAAGCCGTATGCCTCCTATAAATATACGTTCGAATGCGTGTACGAAGGCCTCGTCCTTCAAAGTCTCACACACGCAGAATCATCTACTCCCACATTCACAAAATTCAATGAGTGTTGTTGATGGGGCTTTTCGGGGGATTGCGGGGCAGTGAACATGTGTAAGAATTATACAGAAGGAACATCAGTTCTTGTATTCAGCTGGGATTATTATATATGCAGCTAGTTGCAATGGCAGTGTGTGTTTGCGTGTGATACTTACACTGTGCGTAATCAACACTTACGATACTTACGTCATCATCACCTATGCGTACACACACACTTACGCAAGCAAGTGCAGGTCGCGACATTTTATTCCATTTTGCAAACCATTCCTGTCATCGCATCACTGAATCACTCCCATTATTAACGCAAACTTCTCGGCATCATTGTTATAGGTTTCAATATATATTCGTATATTGCTTTTCTAATAGAAAATGAAGTTTTATGCGCGTTAAAGGTGCGTATTTTGTTATTGTAATGAACATTGAGGTCAAGATCAAGTCTTGATGATTAATCTGCTAATTTTCTTATTCTTGTAAGTTTGCAGTATTTATTAATTTCTTATTGCGTTGCATAATGTTTAACAATGCATAATGTTTTAATGCTTAAATCAATAAATTAAATGTATAAATTTTCGAAACAGGAGCTCATGTTTGCTGAGCTATTTCAGCATTTAAGTTTCATTCAATGCTGAAGTCAAATGTTTGCAGTCTTTTCATACAGCGAGATATTTTTAGGATAAATTCAGATTCGCATTCGGTATTCCTATAACATGACTATAAAGTATTTCAACTTTATTATATATTATCAGTAATTTCCATATTGCACTTCCCGAATCGGTAATTGCCATCACAGGTGTCAACCTCCTGGCCTTGATTGTCAATTAACATCTAACGACTGCTCTGCACACAATCATGACGCCCATGTGGTTGTGCTTTAATGCACGTACTATATGACAAATGTCGATAACCTCACAGTGAAGTTCTATTTTTATAGTAGCTCATATATGAGCAAGATTATAGATATATGAAGATAAAGATACACATTTTTAAAAAGTTAAATATATTCTCTTCAGTATCTTGAATTACTTGAATTATTCCTTTCAGTAAAAGAAGAATTACAAAAATAAATTCATGGTTACTGAAATATCTTACACATATAATATCAATATAGATATAATAACAATATATATATATATATATACATTGGAATATATATATATATATTCATTATATATATTCATTGGAATTTTGCTGATACTAAAACAACAAGTCTTTCCTTATATTACCCGTGCATAAATTTTGATGAGGTTCTTGGACTACATTTTGATGGGGTATTTTTGGACTGTATTTCTTCATAATAGGCCCACACAGTGCGTGCGACCGTCGCAGCTTAGAACACGTTTCCGAAGGCGCACGCGTCCCACCGGAAGTCGATTCATTGTCGCATTTTGCAGCACTCAACTCATTCCGCTATGTCAGCCATTTTGTACGCTGTGATGCGTGTATGTACTTTTTTTTAATACATATACATACTACTTCTGTCTACGACTTCAGTCTTCAATGAACATTTTTTTTTGATTCACACACTCTGCATTGTTTTCCAACCGCACAAGGGAAATAATGAAAAAGAAAAATTCTCATGGTCGTTACTGAAAAACTTCATATCCTCTCAATTAATTTTGCTTTGAAATTGATTCGCATGAATAAGAGAAAATTAAATAAGAGAAAATGAAGAATGACAGTTAAAATACTGTTGCTTTGGATTTTTCGCACTCCTCCCCCTTATTCAATATAAATACAATCCTGTACGGAAAGAGTGTTATCGCGTGTCTAAATTAAAGTATCGACTTTGAATGTTCGTGCACAATAATCGGACTTTATTCTTTATCTTCGTGTCAAAAGCGCTTGTAAATTATTATTGGATAGCTAAAACAGCATGAGGTGTTCGCGAATCACGATTATTACCCTGCTGCGTTTAGAAGAGGGATATTTCATTGATTCTATAACGATGTCTTATTCGCGAAACCGCTGAACATGAACATATTATACAAGATTCAATTGCAAGGCTTTTTCTCTTTTTTCTCTCTCGTTACTTGTAGTACTTAGAATCGATTTCTAACAAATGGACTTTTTTCCTATTCGCTTCCGGCTGCTTATTCGAACCCCATGAATTATGGATGCGTTGAGCAGAATCGATTGGTCTATACTCTATACTCTATGGCTATAGTCTCTCAAACACGCCACGTATTATTTTAATTGAACGAGAACGAACGCGAGCATTTATACTCTTTTATTTAATGTTATAATTTATATTTTATATTTCTTCTTTCTTATCCGACATAATTAAAATTTTAGTTTAGAAAATTTAAGTTTTGCAGGAATAACAGTTACATTATACAGGGTGGGGCCACATCTCAGGGAAATATCGATTGTCGAAAATCACAATCGACATCATCTCTGTTTAGAATAGGACAATCAATGAAAATAGTTTTGTATCGTGTTTGTGCTGAGAAATTTTTCTTGATCCTTCGTAATTAAATTTACTGAAATTGGTTTAAAAGACGAAATAAAATTTGATCAATCTTTAACTCTAGGAGGTCTTTAAAAAAGTATTGATAGGTTTCCTTCTCGAAAGATTCAATTCAGATTAATTTATCTCGTAAATGAAACTAATTCCTTATGTTTTACGGTCTAAAATATTAAAAGAAAAATTTGAGAATTGATTCCCTGGAGTCTAGACTATATGTGGAGGCTATAGATTCTCAGCGAGAAAAGAGATGATTGGAGGGGAAACACAGCCCTTTTGTACTCATATAGTCTCATAGTCTGCAATCGGCACCCGCATAACACACGCGCGTGTGTATGCGTGTGCGTGCAACACTAAAGTCGAAAAAACCATGTATTGAACGGCTGTCACACACATGTTCAAGGATCGCAGAACAGGGAGAACAATGCATTGACAATGAACTCTCACGCACATGTATATATAATACACACTTAGATTTGCGTAACTGAGCGCCTTAAAGGCTTAAAAACGAGTTCTGGATAACAACAAACAACCCTTGTTGTTGTGTTGGTATGTGAATGAACTAATGAGCTTGCAATTCTGACGATAATTCTTGGAACTCATTTTTTGGTTCAGTTATTATATTGTTTTCACCTCCTGTTCCCGCTCGTTAACTCTGGTGCAATGCAAAAAGTGTGGTCAGTGGTTATGCATATAATATACCTCGTTGGAAGCATCAAGTGTCACATCATCAGTTAACTGATGTATAATTATACATTCTTGAATGATAATCCAAAAAATCTAATACCTTCTCTGATGAAAATGTAAAAATATGTACCATAAGAATTCAAATAATCAAATCAAGATAGAATCTTGATAAATTGAATTTAACTGAGAAGGAAAGGAAGTATTATAAGTTTTGTATGCATAGAAGCTAGGTGAATGATTGAGCTGGGGTCGATAGAATTATATACTTTACAGTCGCCTGAGCGTTGTATGTGCGTGTGATTGTGGAAAGGAAGGGCCGAATTGAACACAAGCCGAGGGGATGCCTAGGCACAGGATCGAAAAGACCACCCTGTCGGTTCATCCCTCTTTCGAGTAACCCTTCTTTCAAGCGATTCAACTGGAAAGTACAGAGGGGGCTGAAAGATTCGACGACAGATGCAGATTGCACATCACTAGAGCCGATCGAAGGTCGATTGCACTGACGTTTACAAAATGCTTCAAGCTGGAGACCTGGAAAGGAGAACAGGAAGGGCTCATGTTGAAAACATCCCCTTAAGAAAGAAAAGGACACTCGAAACCATCAAAGAGTCCTTCAACTATTTTTATTCCACCCCATAAAATAAGAAGAATAACGAGAAAAAAGGATATTGAAATTGAAATTGTGAATTTTATTGGGATACATGTTTTGAGAAGAGATAATTTTGATCTTACAGCTTTTCAATATAATGCGCGAACTAAGCGGGGAGGTTTCACTTCTCGCGTTTATTTTCAAGAAGTTTGAAAGAAAATCAACTCAAAATATCAAATAGTTTATACTTTTTATTGAAAATAATTGCTACTTTATGCAGTTTCTACTTTTTGAGCACCCCATAGATTGCTAGCTCGGCAATGGCATTTGTTACACAAAGCATTGCACAATATTACTCACTTCCAAGGTCAGTAGCATGATTGTGCCGGTTTCATGTTGTCCATCGATTTTCCTTTAAAGGTCAGCTCGACGACACGATACTGAAAAATGTCGGTCTTTGTAGAATTATTAACTCTGTATAAACTTTGTGTAATTATAATATCCTGCGGTTATTATTATATGCCAAGTGCATCTATTTTTCAGTATTGGTATTTACTCTAGCGATCTTTATTAAACAATAATAAACTAGTTTCATCTTGTTTGAAACTTGATCTAATTTTATCTTGGGAATTTTTAAGACATCCTTTTGTTTTAAAAACTTCTTTTTTTTCGTATTTTGCTCTTTGATTTCATTTATTTGACAGGCTTAATTGGCACTTGAAGCAGCAGTGCAGCGTGTCTCATTGATTAAAAAGTAAATAAGAAATGAAGAGTCCATTCTTTATTCTTGAGCGTCGTTCGATGTTCGGTCAATATTGTAAAACGTAATGTGCACACTGCACACCAAGTGCAGGATGAAAGAACAATGCTTTTAAGAGTTGGACCCTTTTTATATATGTATTCAGGTGTGTCAGTAAAAAGTCCAGACCCAATCTGAACTTGAAGTTGGAAGAAGAAAAACAAACTAATGACGCAAAAAATTTCAGGAAAACCTTCGAAATACCTTAAAATTCATTAAGATTTCTTAAAACTCCCAAAAAGCTCTTGAAATCCAAGTTAAAATTCATAAAAAGCTTTACAAATTCCTAAAAATCTTTTGGAATTTCTTAACATATAAAATCACTTAAAATCCTTAGAAATCTTATGAAATTCCATGAAATACTTAAAAATTCTACAAAATATTTTAAAAATTAAATTCTTTACGTCCTTTAAAATCTATTAAAATTATTAGAAATCTCATAAAATTTCACAACATTCTTTAAAATCCCATACAATTTTTTGAAATTATTAACATCACTTAACTTCTTTTAAAATTCCTTTAAAATTCTTTGAAACCCTTTGAAATCTCTTAAAATTCCTCGAAACTTGAAATTTTATGAAAACCTTCAAAATTGCTTAAAATTAATAGAAATCTCGTTACATTCCATGAAATCCCAAAAATTCTATCAAATCTTTTAAAAATCAGAAAATCCCTTAAAATTCCAGGAAATTTTGCGAGAATCTTCGAAATTCTTTTAAATTCTACAAAATCTTTTTAAAATCATATTTATAAAAATTCTTTTGAAATCCCCCAATAAACTTACCCGACAAAATTTAAAATTCGTCAATTCCCATAAAATATTTTAAAACACAAAAAAGTCTTATAAAATATCTTCAAATTAATGAAAACCTCTCAAAATTCATCAGAAACTTCTTAAAATTCTATGGTAAGATTTAAATTCTCTTTACGACTTTTAAAATCCATTAAAATTGTTAGAAATCTCTTTACATTCCATGAAATCCTGAAAATTCTATAAAATCTTCTAAAAGTCAGAAAATCCCTGAAAATTATTCAAATCTCTTGACTTCTTTTAAAATTCCATGGGAAATTTTATTGTAACATTTAAAGTTCCTTAAAATTCTTGGAAAAATTTTGAAATCTCTTAAAATTCTTCGAAACTTCACAACAGGATTTAAAATCCCTTAAAATCTCTTAAAACACTCAGAAACCTTTTCAAATCACTTAAAATTTTACGAAAACATTAAAAATTCGTTGGAATCTCTTAAAGTTCTTAGAAACTTCTTAATATTCCTCAAAATTTCAAAAAATTAAAAATATCGCTTAAAATTTCTTATCTTTAAAAATTCTCTTGAATGAAATTTTATGAATTGCGTTAATTCCGCGAAATATCCTGAAATACCTTAAAATTCTATAAAATCTTTATAAAATCCTAAAAATGTTTAAAGCTTCGTAAAAATCACTTTAAATGGTCAAAATTCATTAAAATTTTGGCTAACTAAAAAAATTCTCAAAGAATTTATACTTATTAGTTCCATACATGTTATGGTCTTTCATCCAAGCCGCTGTCATCAGTCTCTCAAATGACCGGAAGACTGTGGCTTCCACTTTTGTTGGATTACCTTCTTTGCTCCAGATAATTTCCTTGAAATCACTCAACCGAAACCTTATTATGAAACCGCAAAATAGTAATGAAATTACTGTACTTTAATCAATTTAGGAATATGTGTACACAACGTAGCACATTAACAAATTAATGTAATCACACGTTTATTACTTAATTGAATTTGTTAATTTACTGATTTGTCTTATATTCCATATGTCTTAATCGAATTTTCTCTTTATGTTTCAGGTAAGTTACACAATTTTGGAAGTTATTTTCTAGTTCACTAAAAAACGAACTGAATAAAGAAAAAATATCTGCTTGGGAGTGAGTACATTTTCAAATTATATTTTAATCAAAATTTTATTGAACAAAGATAGGCAGCTGAATGTAATCTCTAATTCAATTATCAATACACAAGAAAGCTATCGATTGACAATACCAAGGATGCATAATGATGGTAGACGTAAATAAACAAATATAAAATTTTATTTTACAAACACTAGCCACGATAAATGAAAAAACCATTGGATTATAACAATAATTCAATTAATCAATATCGAGCACAATACCAATTTAATTCGGACAACGAGCTTTTTTTGCTATAGATGCAACAAAATTGATTTTGTTGTGCCAACCGAATTTTTTTTTAACCAGACAAAGTTTTGTTAATTCAACCAAAACTGTGATTTTGGATAAAATTAATTTTCTTGGTTCAACAAAAAGTTTTCTGAAAGAACCAATATTTGGTTGGCACAACCAAACAATTTTTGTTGCTTCTATAACAACAAAAAGTTTTTTTATCCGAACTAAACAGTTTTGTAATCCAAACCAAACAGTTTTCTCAGTGAACGAATATTGATTATATTTTAAACTATAAACAGTGTTAAAACATTAATTCATTTGCATAAACATTAATTTTGTATATGGAAGAATATGAAAGGCATTATAAGTGTCTTCCATATTCTTCTATACAAAATGAATCTTGATGCAAATGAATTAATATTTTAACACTGTTTATAGTGTAAAATACAATCAGTACAAAAATTCCTTCATTTGAATGTTCAGAAATTAAACCACATCGAATGATTATATACAGGTGAGGGAAATCATATTTAGCTATTGAGTATTGACATTTAAGGATTCCTGAATTGGTGTTTTGAATCTGTGACTAGAAAGCGATTACTTGAACATAAATTTGAATTTAAAGTTCTGTATTGTTTGTAGTTTTATAGCGATGTTGCAATCCGAATATATGTATGTACTTTATAGTGAAAGACTGAAAGACGGGCCTCGAGCATTTTCTAGTTCGTTCAGTTTGACTCTGATACGTATCTTTCGTAAGGAGGAAACAGTCTGACAGTTACACAATCAAGATTCAACCGAGAGAAAGAGAGAGGTTTACCTGAGTTGATTCGCTCTTCCATTCAGAGTTCTGATTCCCCCGTTCTTCCCCGACTTCTGCCTCCCACTTCTCTTGGGTATTGCACTTGGCTACAACGGTACATTACATACAAGACGTCAACGAGATTTGAAGAATTGATAACAAAACACCGTTGCGTTGTACAGCCTTGCTGAAGTATTCGGAGCTCAGTTCTTTCCATAATCTATTAAAAGTTTACGTCGTTTTATTGGAATAATTGTTCTGAATGAAATCGTTGTATACATTCTAAATTTCATCACATTATCGTGTCAGTAAACTTACCTCATCAAATTTTTAAGTTCTACTAAGAACAACTGCTTGAGAACAATGCGAAATTCAAGTTTCATGAACTCTGAATAATCGAACTGTTATATAATCAACACATATACACTGCCCTCTATTCGGACTCTTTAAAAAAGTATAGCGTGACACTTATCGTTCAGGTGTAGATGAAGGTCAGAAATAATAAGTTGCACAGGTGATAGCAACAGGAGGGACAATTACTAATTTCTCCCCGGAACGGAAATTAGGCTCTTTGTATAATAATTACATGCTCGATCACAGTTTTAATATTGAAAATGCTTCCCTTTGTGAATTCAGAGTTTCAGACATGATCTGATTTCCAGATTAAGATTTTATCATCTGAATCATTGATGTTGTCGAACTCTCGGAAGAGGTGTTTCATTCTTATTCGTACGCGCTCGATATTTAGACCTTCGATAAGAAGATCTATCAGAATTCAGTCTGAATAATGGATGACACTATAAGTGCCCCATATAAATATCTTGTGTGCCCAACAACGTAAATAGTATTGATATACTGTAGGTTACGCATATGTAGATGTATTTTTTCTTCGGAGGGAAGTTGTTTGTGAGTCTACTGCTTATGGTGCAGGTTCAGATCGATGGGCACACGCTATAATGTATAGTTGGTCTATATCAGACAAAAAATAGGGGAACAACTTACAGAACCTGTACAGGTTTCACGGAACCAAACAGTCATGCAACCTGTCCATACACATTTCTACGATGCACCCCTGCGTGTCGTGCGCAACGAGTTGTCCCAGCGCATTGCGATTTACTCAAGGGTGTGGACCGGCTTCAGCTTATTCAAGCAATGTCAATAACTCAGTCTTGAAACGGATACGGCATTTTTCTCAGTCTCTTGATTGCATCATGATTAGTGTCACTATCTTTCATCATTGTCATTAATCGCAAATCAAGCGCACTACACTGCTCACGATTAATCTCTTTCTCTTGTTTTATATCATTTTATAAAACAGCTTCCCACGTTTGTCTTTCTAATTCTCAGATAATTCCTTATCTTTTGATAAGGAATTATATTTTATTCATCATCAAAATCCATTAACAATTCAAGTACTGCTATGTATTTAACATATATATATTATACATACATTTTTTTCTTTGTATTAGAAGCACTGCTATGCTACACAAAATGGTGAAAGCTTTTAGTGGTTCTTTTTCTGCTCGAATTGAAATAGTTGGGGTATGAAGTAAATCTTACAAAGAAACTTGAGTAGATCATGTCCGTCGACCTCATTACGCAGCAAATTTCCGGTCTTTTAAATGGTGCACGTCATACGGGTCACGCGTTTGAACTAAAAACATGCATTGCGTACTCGTGCTTGAAATTCTGGCAGAAAGGGGTTAACGGTCTCGAGAGGAGTAGACGTGTTTTTTTTTTTTTTTTCTAGAAAAGAAGGAAGAAGGGTTGAAAAGACATTGCAGACTGTATTTTTTCCGTATTCAGGGAACCCTCCCTTATTGGTGCTATATAGATATACACATAAGAAGCGATAACAGCTTCTGGCCTATGGCAAGGGTCGGCATCCCTTTAATGCCTCATCTCTTAAAGCGGATAGCACATTCCGAGTATTGACCCGTTTGTCTTTCCCCTTTGGCCCACCAAAATGGCCTCAGCTTTCAACGCCTTGCCACTACTGCAACTACACCAAGAAATTTTCATTAATTGCAATGAGAACATCGTGCATCAACTTTTTAAAGGATTTTTGAATGTCAGTATGAAATACTGTGTTTTTAATTAAAGAAACCAAATATCTAATAGCTTCATTAATAGAAAATTGAAAAATAGAAAAATTGATAAAGAAACTTTTCGATAATGCTAATGCATTAGCTGATACTAATGAATTCGCATTAGTATTAGCATTAGCTAATGCTAATGGTTGCCACAACTACAACTATTATTTAACAACAAGCATAGTACCATATGGTGTAACTAATAATTTAAGGTTGACACAACTACGATTGATATTTCCACAACGAAATTTGTTTTGTGTCAACAACCTCAGTAGAGAAAGGAGTATAAAACATCTTCTTGAATGGCCTAAACTCTTTTTTTTTATCATTTAATTGACCGAGAAACAGTTCGTCATCTCACGGCAAATTGTCCACAACACTAGAGCTCCTGATTAGGAAGGAGTGTATACAACTATACATATATACATATAATATACATATCAACTGGAAACGAAGATTAGAAATTTAAATTTGTGGAATGGATGTGTCCCTTGGGAAAGGGTGATGGTTTCCTATCCCTTGAAAAGGCAAAGCGCATTTGGTATTCAGGATACTCTGCTCCAGGTTCTTCGTCCGGACTCGAGCTTTTTCGTCAAGTTCGAGCAAAGGACGAAGAAAGCCGAGGATTGCCGAAAACTGAGCGCTTTTTGGAGAAACTGAAAACCAAGATTCCCTGGAAATCTAAAGGGTCGTGTCTACCTCCTCGGCCATTTTAGGGGAAGTTCGTTCACCCCTCGGTTCACCCTCAGGTGTGCTCGAATCCTGTATATCTACCAAATCTTTAATTTAAGGAATCGTATTTGAGAGACAATTATTGTATTCATTTTATATTCCAATAATTAAATACCTAGTACAATTCTGATTGCAGACACTATTGTATTGCAAATTATCGAACTCAAGCTAACAACTACTTACACAGAGAAAACTGTTTGATTCGGACAACAAAACTTTTTGTTGATATAGAAGCAACAAAAATTGTTTGGTTGTGCCAACTAAATCTTGATTCTTTCAACAAACCTTTTGTTGAACCAAGAAAATTCATTTAAACCAACAAAATCTCAGTTTTTGTTGAATCAACAAAACTTTAATTGGTTCAACAAGAATTCGGTTGGCACAACCAACAATTTTTGTTGCTATAGAGCAACAAAAAGTTTTGTTGCCCAAACCAAACTTTTTTATCAGTGTAGTGTTTTGATGCAATTTTTGAGTAATCGTCCTTGGTTATAGGTGAAATTGTTATACATAATTCATATTTTTATAGCAGTTTTTGATGATATGGAAGCGGCTTTTAGATAGGAGATGTTCTTAATGTAAATTTAAGTCTATAATGTGTATTCATATTTTATCAAAAGGTATTTGAAAGCTGTCTGTTGCTATCTGGTCACCGGATCGAACATGAAAGGGTCACTGAACACCTTCAGCCTTCAGCCATCGTTCGCAACACAGACAGCTAGGGTATCTCGTTGCGCGTCCACCCACAGTCGTCGAAAATCGATGCCCTCCCGGTCCTCGACACGTCGAGGTTAGGTTTTGTTATGCTAGGTTATGTTCACGTTGTGGTTTTGCCTATCCTCGAACCTCCATTCCATTTAATCTTTAAATAGACTATTTTCCATTTCAATCATTTACTTGTATGTAATACAAATAATTTATTAGA
>UCOK01018006.1:0-14333 GCA_900474325.1 Synergus umbraculus | reverse complement strand
GTATGTATGTGTGTGTGTATGTATGTATGTATGTCACGATCCTGCAATTTCTTGAAAACGCGTAGAGATAAATTGATGAAATTTTGCATACTTATTCAACTATATACCTAGTTGAATTTCTTTTAAGGGTTTCACAAAATATTTAATTTTAAAAGTTTTATGTACTTTTATAATTTTCGTAAAATTCATTTTTCCACTATAACTTCTCAAATATTGAAAATTTAAAGCTGGTGTAAGGGAAATGAATATTCCTTTCATCGAGACGAATCGATTGACCTATATGATTAATGCATTTCATAAAAAAATAAGGAAGTTATGTTTATTTATAATTTTAAAAGATAATTTTTCGCTCTATGTTTTCAAATAATCAAAATCTTGAGTTGACGTAAGGAAAATGAAGATTCCTTATGTCGAGACGAATCGATTGACCTATATGATTAATGTATTTCATTAAAAAATAAAAAAAGTAGTGCTTCATTAATTTTTTAAAAATGAATTTTCCATATATAACTGGAAATATAAATGTAAACAAGTAATATCGAAGCTTAATGCTTCCTCTATGAGGAAGCAAATCATATTTGCTTACAGGAAGCAAAGTGCTCATTGAATGAGCACAAAAGTTGATACAACTTCACAGCTAGTTTTTATTTTCTTTCAAAATAAACAATTCAAATTTTTAAGCAAATAACTAGATGGTGTATGTTCTAAATGTTCTAAATAGGGTAAGTCGGGCAGAGATGAAACACTTTCCTTTGGTCGGCTCCCCTTTTATGTTGGTGAAATATTTGCGAACTTTGCCTGCAAAATTCTGTCATTTAAACTCTTTAGTTTGAAACCACAATATCGATTTTTTATTTTATTTCCATTCTCATAGTACCAGAAACGAAAATCATAAGGTTTTAATAAAATATCTATGGCGAAGTGGAAGTTGTTTAAGGTAAATAGAACCTTAAGGGCATGTGATACTTTAATATAAGAGCAAATTAGTTATACCAATTATACATTCATAATTACAAATATTTTTAGTAAATAAGAGTCAATAAACCTTTGCCTCATATATACGAAGGTTTATTGACTCTTATTAGCTAAAAATATTTATTATTACGAATGTATAATTGGTATAACTAATTTGCTCTTACGGAAAAATATCACATGCCCTTAAGTAAAATAGTTTTTTACTTAATGTAAAAATAAAGTAATTTGAAAAAGTATACGACAGCGATGCAAGCGCGCGAAGCGGAAAAAATGAAGCGCAAGGTGTGATGAGAATGTGCTTACAATAGCACCTCTAGTTTAATATACACTCTAAATTTGAATCAGTCAAAATTTGACTGATCCAATCAGTCACCTCAAACGGCTGATTGATAGTCAATAAAATTGACTGATTTGTTTATCATTTTCGAAATGACAAGTTAATCAGTCATTTCATGTTTTGTTTTTCTGCGCGCGGCTACATGGGTCACCGTCTAGGTTACCTTTGGTCACTCTTATGGGTCACCACTTAGCCCGGAACTGGGAGTTTCTCACAAGCGGTGAGAATTTGGTTGGTTGATATATAAGGACCATATCGACCGATATACTCAGCGTCTCATCGTGCGATATTCTGCGTTAGGGAATTGCGTTGTATGTAGTATTATTCTTTAAATTAATATTTTCCATTAAATTCTTCTATATTATTAAACACTTCAAATGAATGATTAAGTTAATAAACATGACCGATTTCAAGAGTCAAAATGACTGATTAAATTAATAAAAATTACTGATTATATTAGTCAGAATGACTGATTGAATCAATCAAAGTGACTGCTTAAATCAATTAAAACGACTGATTAAATCAATAAAACTGACTGATTTCATCAGTCACTTGAAATGACTGTTTTGAAACAGTCAAAATGACTGATATGTCAGTCGTCGAATCCGGATTGTTTGAATCAGTCAAAATTAACTGTGAATCAGTCAGTTGTGACTGATTCTAATTTACAGTGTAGGAAAGTCAGAAATATGTTTGACGGGAAATTAAATAATTTTTAATAATTTTCAGATGGATGGAAGCATGTTTACGAGAAAACCTTCCCCCGACCACTGAATTAGAGGAAAATTTGCGAAATGGCGTATACTTGGCAAAGGTTGGACATTTTATGGCTCCCGATGTACTTTCACTAAATAAAATTTACGACATTGAGCAGAAGCGATATTCAGTTGCGGGTCTACAATTTCGTCACACAGATAATATCAATCACTTTATAAAATGTTTAAAATCAATGCAACTACCTCTGGTATGACAATTTTTTTATAATTCTATTCTTTTACTTTTCGATATTATTGGATTATGTATGAAATATATTTAATATTTTGATGTAACCAACTTACAACTATTTTTGTATAATAGACATTTCAGCCTGAAACAACAGACATCTATGATAAAAAGAATATGCCTCGCGTTATATATTGCATTCATGCATTGAGTACACATTTATTTAAAATGGGAAAAGCCCCTCAAATTCAGGATTTATATGGAAAAATTAGTTTCACTGGTACGTAATTATATTATACTTTTAAAATATAGAAATTAATCAATAATTATACACGTTTAATGGCTAACAACTTTTACATTGGTATATTAATGATTATGTGCCTTTGCTCTTTTTTTCTTGAATAGATGAAGAAATTAATACTGTCAGTATGGAATTAAAGAAATACAATATACAAATGCCATCGTTCCAAAAAATTGGTGGTCTGCTCACAACCAATGTGGAAGGAGATACTGCTGCGTTACATGCTGCCATAATTGCTATTAATCAGTCACTCTTTACTCAGGTGCGTTTATGAATCATAAATTAAATTCATTAAAATGTCATAGTTATTTTGTGACTTAAAACTATGTATTTCAATTTAATAAAAAGTACGTGCAATTTATATTATATGTTCAAATTTGCAACAATAAGCTTTTATTTTATTTTAAAGGATGAGAATGCACTCTTAACACAGTTGCAGAATCATGCAGCTCGTTTGAAGAATATTACGCGGGATAACATTAAGTATTATTATGATACTTTGGTAGAAGTGAAGGATATTAAAACACAAGCTGCTCTCAGTAGAGTATGTATTAAATTTTCACGTTCCAATTTCAATATTGATAGTATTTGTATTTATTTATGAATGTACGAAAACTCCAAAAATTTTTAGCGAATTTAAGTATGTGAAATATGAAATCCTGGAATAATTAAAACATCCAGGAATATTGCGAAAAAAGTTCTTTTAATACATTTTCTAACATGTATTTTATGTTATAGTCTCTTAACGACAGTTATGTACCTGATGCGTACGATGAACTCCTTACGCAAGCTGAAATTCAAGGTCATATTAACAGTATAAACGGTATGAAAATCTACATATGAAATTAATTACTTGAAGTATTAGGTATATGATTACAAAAATTAAAAGTGTTTTATCATACGTGTAGTTCAACGTGCACTAGAGACTGTTGTTGAATCGATTTTTTCTGGGAAAAAACATCTGATATCTGCATTAAAAGATCCAGTTCTGAACATTCAGGTACAATGATCATATTCGCTAAATCTACAAAAAAAAGAGACATTACAAATTAAAACTTATGGCTTAAAATTTAACCATATTCCAGAATGTGTCTTTCGAAAATAGTGAAATTTACAAAGAAAAGCTTGCAAAACTAATTCAGAGATTAGATTGGCAAGAAAGCTTTCAGTTCCAGCAAATACTTCTTAATAAGGCAATAGATGAAGCTAACAATATTGCCCAAAATACATTGAAAAGTTCGTATTATTTTCAAGAAAAATTTACTTTATCATAACATTTTTTTAAATTCTATATTTTTTTAATTTATAATTTATTTTTGTAACATAGGAGAAGCAGCAATAAATCGATTAAACAAAGTTTTACTAGAAGATAATTTTCAAGAATTTTACTTAATTTTAATGGATCCTAATTTGGGTTTAAATAATAACATCGATGAATTCGCAGTACCATTATACTTTGAAGAAATGAAAATTGACTGCACGGAATCAAAGGTAAAAGAAAGTCCATTTTGTCACCAGTTCTTATAAAAATTCAGGAGTACATAATTTGATTGATTTCTTAAAAGAAGTTATTACTAGATAAATATTTTTTTTTTTCAGAAAAATTTGTCTTATTCAGATATCGTAGTCAGCATTCGAGTGTTGTCAATAATAGCAGCTGTCACTAAAGCTGTAGATACAGGAAATCCAGAATTGACCTACCAATCGTTGTGCTGCTCCGAGGCTCATATTATGGTAATTTCAAATTCAAACCTATATCGTCCTTTATCATTTAGCAAAGCAATAGAAATCCTGTACAGTTCCTTCAAATCCCATTTAAGGCCATGTAAGACTTACCCGATCCCTACCTTATCGAAATTTTTTTCTCTGCAATCTTGTACATTTATTGAGATATCAAATTGAAAATTTCTAAAATTGAAGCTAAAGCATTAAGGTACGTTTATTTTGTCCTAAATAATGACATTTATACAAAAAAAATTTTTTATTTTCACAAAAATTTAAGACCAGATAAACATAGGGTCGGTACACCTGTTTTGGCCACCAGCAATTTTCGTAATTTATTACGGTTCCTTTGGCTCTATGGCATGTTGGCAAACGCAGTTTGATGGCTCGTCAATAAACAGCGTTCGTCAACATGCAATAAAGCCAACGGGACCATAATAAATTAAGAAAATTGTGATAGTGGCCACAATAGGAGCAGTGGATAAAACCGATACACCAACCCTACCTTAGTATATTTTTTTTAATTATAGAAATTTTCAATTTGATATCTCAATAAATGTACAAGTATTGTTGCAAATAAAAAAATGTCGGTAAGGTAGGGATCGGGTAAGTCTTGCATGGCCTTAATTCAATTTCAATTTTGTAAATGCTTTGATTTATTATGAGATTACATCAAAATCATGAATGAAATTATTTCTTCAGGATTTGGAGGAAGAGCACAAAGTTAAATATTTCAGGGCCTTAACAGCTGTACGTCGTGAAAAACGGATTTTAGATCAAGGTTGTCCACTTTTGACGTACAATGATATTCAGGAAAGCATTGACGATGTAAATCAAAAGTGCAAGAATGATGATGACGGTAAGGTTTTTGAACTTACATTTAAAATTAAAGAAATCTATAAAAAGTCTTAAGGCCATGTAAGATTTGCCCGATCCCTACTTTACCAACATTTTTTTCTCTGCAACTGTCTGCAACGCTACGTCTAAATTTATTGAGATATCAAATTGAAAATTTCTAAAATTCAAGCTAAAGCAATAAAGTACATTTATCTGGTACCAAATGTTGACATTTATAAAAAAAAATTTTGTTTAAAAACATTTTTTATATTTTTACAAAAAATTTAAGGCCACATAAAAATACCTGAGCATATTTTTATTAATTTGATATCTGCATAAATGTAGACGTAGCGTTGCAGAGAAAAAATGTGAGTATACTGGGAAAAATTTTAAGCTGTTTCAGCGTGAAGGGTTCACGTTGTCACTTTCGAGTTGATTCAGGTCGAAGTCAAGGCAGTTTCTACGTTGAGATACCAAGCTGCAGCAGTGTGTCGAAATCGAGCTCATGCTTTCTCCCTCCAGCTAGTACCGAACCTATTGATAGAAAACTTGACTTGCATCTGTAAAGCTGAGTATCCTTTGATTCACAGTTGAATCAACTCAATATTTTTCCCAGTGTAAGGTAGGGATCGGGTAAGTCTTACATGGCCTTAACAATTTGTCCAATATGTTACTGTATTATTTTTAGTTACGAAATTAAACGCACGTTCCGCGCGCACATTTGCTACAATATTTATTTAAAATTTAAGATTTCCCGCGTCACGCGCCATATTCAATATACGCCACGTCATCACTTTCATCTGACCAATAAGGAAAAAGCGTTACGTTACTAATGATCATTTTATTTTTAGTTATAAAAAAACTTGGATATTTAAATTCATCCGTGAAGGAGAAAAACCGTCAAGAAATGATGCTGGCTTTGCAAACCATGCCTTTGAAATTGAAGAAACCAGTATCTGTGTTCGATGCATCCCTCTATTTGAAATTATTTAAAAAGTGTCTTTCTGATAAGCATTCTGATGGCTCTGAATTGTGGTTTGAAGATGCCCAGGAAATAGCTGAAAATGTTGCATCTGAAGTTCAGCATGTTCATTCTGGTAAAATTAATTAGAAAAATTAATTTATTTTATTTTTTGTTGTAGAGGACAAGAAAGTATCTGATACCTTGCAATTTGTAATTATGAAAAACTACTTTGCAGAAGTATTTATGAGGTTCACTTGCGTTGATTAGGATTTATTATAATAAATATTAATTATACATATCATTGTTCCAGTTTGCTTCCAATTATCTCAAGTTAATAAAGGATTGAAAAAGAACAATATGGTTTTTACGATAAATTGGCTCAAATCAACAGGTTTGAAGATTTTGGAGAAGAATAAAAGTCAATATTTTGAAGCTTTAAGTAATCTTTATAAAACGAAGGTAAATAATTTCATTGAGTGCTTATTCTGCTAGTATGTTGAAAATTTCAACAAAATCATTGCGATTGCTTCACATTTTCTATTTTATCAATTACAGATGGAAAAATTTACCTGCCCTTACATCTGTTACATTACACCTTCAGGGAATGATTCTTATTTAGACATGGACAAGTTGTTCTACACTTGGGATCACCCGAAAAATATAACGGAATCTAAATTCGTCTCCTATGACGACATTCGGGTAAATTAAAGAAAAACTGTTAAGCGATTGTAATTATTACAAATAGATCAGATCGGTATTATACTACTATTTGAACAAACGTTTTTTTCAGCGTATATTGAAAGAAGTGAATGATACATCGATTCTCAATCGACCAGATGAGAGTGTTGAACAATGGATTCGTAAATTTCAAGGTCACCTTCGAGGATATCTTCTTCGTAAAAGTATTTCTGATCGACTCACACATTTTTACGATAATATCGAAAAAGTGAAACAAATCCAAACTTGGTGGCGAATCATTTTAAAACGAAAGTATTACGCGAAACTTCTTGAAGAGAAATTGCAACAAGGTACTGTGGAGACATGTCAACTCTCAAGAGTTAAAGACAAACATCAGTCTCTTCTAGAGTTTTACAAAAAACAGGTAACTTTTGTTGATCAATTATATTATCTGGAATTGATATATTTGTAATCGAAATAGGATTTCTATTTCCCTTTCTACTCTATACATGCTATCGATGAATAATTGTTCAAATTTATATTTCACTTTTTAAGGAACATAAAGTGATAAAGATTCAGGCTTTGTGGCGCGGGCGAGCAGCTAGAAGAGCCTTTCATTCTATCTTGCGTTTGGATAAACCACCATTGTCAATAGTTCGACGTTTCTCTACAATTCTGAATTTTAATGCCGAGGATTACGATAAAGATCTTCAATTACAAGTTAGTTTTCTTTTTCTCTAACTAGCACACCAACACGCGCGCTATGTGCACGATTATTTATTTCATTTCTTACAACTTCAATTCATTAAAAAATCAATGAAATTTTGCTGATTCAAATTTAGAGAGTCGGTTTGAAACAATAATGTATCCGAGATTTTAGGGATATTAAGTTACACCACTTTTTTTAGAGAGGTATTTTAACAGGTTTCTAGGAATTTTAATAGATTTTGACCATTTACAAGTGATATTTACGAAGTTCTAAGGGGTTTTAGGATTTTAAAAAGATTTCGTAGAATTTTAAGCTATTTCAGGATATTTCGTGGAATTTAAATGGAATTCATGAAATCTAAAGAGAATTTTTAAAGCTGAAGAATTTTTGCTAATTTTAACTTGGATTTCGAAGTTTTTCATGAAATTTTAAGTGATTTGAAAAGGTATCTGACTGTTTTTATGAGCATTTCAGGGTTTTTAAATGTTATAAAGTTTCGAGGAATTTGAAGAGATTTCAAAGGGTTTCAGAGAATTTTAAGGAACTTTAAGGGGTTTGTCTCAAGCGTTTTCCTTATACTTTTTTATAAATTTTTTGTGACGAATAATGCAGGCCAAATTGTCTGGTTTTTTTTTGGTATATTTACGAATTATTCAACAGTCATTATACATTTTTTTACGTTAAAATGTACAGTCAAATTGACTGTAGACATCTGGATTGACATCCGTGTCAAAAAAAAGTTGGGGATGATCAACACAATTCCAGCTGTTCAATTGATCTGAAATTAAAAAATCACAGGTCGTTTTAATTGGTAGATCTGTGGCTGTAGCCGGAACCAGAATTAAGTCAAAATTTTGAATATTTTTTTTTTGTGAACTTTCAAACATAAAAACACGATTTTCATCACATTTATTAAATATTTTTTTAATTAAAAAAAATAAATATAGATATCAAAATGATTCTGGTTCACACAAGAACTATAGTTGTCCTGAGTATACCATAAAAATTTGAGCCCAATCGGTCAATTAATTTTTGAGATATCGTTTTGACCGTTGTGAAAAATGACGCATTTGAAAGTTTGGGTATGAATGAAATAAAAATCTCTTAATTTACCATCAGACACTGGGAAAAATATTGATTTGATTCAGCTCTGAATCAAAGTTTACTCAACCTGACAGATGCAAGGCAAGTTTTCACTGTGCTGTTTCATCTCGAAGCTAAGGTAGTTTCTACGTTGAGATACCGAGCTGAAGCAGTATCTCTAGATCGAGCTCATGCTTTCTCCTTCTAGCAAGTAACGAACCTATTGATAGAGAAAGAAAACATGAGCTCTTGGGTCGTATGGTGAGGGCCGAAAAGTCCCACGATCTGGAGACACTGCTTCAGCTCGGTATCCTATAGTAGAGACTACGTTGAGCTGAATCAACTCGAAAGTGACTACGTGAACACGTCATGCTGAAACAGCTTAAAATTTTCTTAGTGAGTCTGCTATGCCAGGTTCATATAAGACGCCATCTTCTGTTTCGTAGATTTACTACTTTTTTTGTTACCTATTTTTATTGCACGAAACTACGCAGTTAAATGCAAAGACAAAACTTAAATGTGATAACCGTACCAGCGCGAGCGCACCCGCGGAATGCGCTTGCTACTATCTATATCTGCCACTTTTTAAAGAATCCGAATTGCCAAAAATCCTGTCACACACACATTCTAGATGTGTTTAGGAAGCGATTTGTGTAAAAAAAAATCGTTTTTTTTTACCCATCACATGAGACGACCCCTTTAAGGAATTTTAAATGTTGCAATATAATTTTCAGGAATTTTAGAAGTAAAGAGATATTAATAATTTAAAAAAATATTTTACGGAATTTTAAAGAATTTTGTGAAATTTCATGAGATTTCTAATAATTTTAAGGGATTTTCTTAATTTTAGCAGATTTTATAGAGTTTTAAGAATTTCATGGAATTTAATTAAAATCTATTAATTTTAATAGATTTTAAAGGGGGTCAAGGGACTTAAATGTGATTGTATAATTTAAAGAATTTCTAGCTGTTTCTATAAAAATTTAGAAATTTGCACTAATTTTAAAAGATTTCAAGAGTGTTTTCTTGAGTTTTACACTGAGAGCTCATTATGACATCTCAAGGTCAAGGATATATTGCGGAATGAATCGAAGCCGGATTTTCATGAGAAACAAGCTGTATATTTAACAAACAAAATCAGAATAATAATAATCGTTTAAATCACAAAAAAAGAACATTATGGAATCGATATAATATTTAATAAATTAATTAGTTTGATTTACAAAGACTTTTGAAGTTAAATTTAATTTGAATTTACATAAAAATGAAAACTTTAATTCAAATGAGAATCAAATTGAAGATTTGATTCTCTAATGGCGGACGTATGTCTGATGGGCGTGTTACGTAACACTACAACCACATCAGAAATCGTTGAAACTGAATTTAAGAATATGATAAATTATCAAAAAGACAAACATAATTTATGCGGAAACACGATCAAATCAATGAAACAGTTCATAAGAAATAAAAAGTGAGAAATTAGCACTCCGAAATAACACAATTGATCGAAAAGAGATTAAATAACGAAAATGGTCAAGCTCGGCAAAGTAGCTCCAAAACTACAAATAGCGAAACTAATGCTACTTTGCTAAACTTGCCAACACAATATAAACTCGTACCTCAGCCATAGTAAACTCCAGAATTAATAATCAAACAGATTCTTCAATAAATCAACTATACAATCGTTCCCCGGTAATTAACAAATTCTCGGCAATTACGAACACAACTGATACGTTTAACTTCCAGAAAGAAAGTGACGCTCAAGGAACGAGGCGGAAGTTCGTTGACGCCATATTGGATCCTCTATTTTTATTTTTCAAATTCTGATACCGGATTCGTGATCAACGACTTAGAAAACCCTTTTATACAAATTTTCATAAGATTATCTTAAAAAGTCTGTCCAAGGCCGAATTTATTCTAAAAAATCGAAAATTTTCCGTCTTTGTTTGTTTATAAATAATTAAATAAATAAATTTTCAATTTTCAATCAAAGCATTACGAAGCCTAAGTACTAATGATGATGTAGAAGTTTATTCGAGAGAGATTAAGCTGAAAACGGTCGCGGTATGTATAAAAAACTGAAAAAAGTTTGGTGTATCATATATGATACGCTGCGGCTCAAAGGGTTAAAAATCAGATACGTCACGTAGATGGATGATCCGTGGTACATCAGGCTGTACAGGCTCCTGAGTAGTAATTTTTATATTCGTCAGACGTGCGGGGTTCCGCGCGTCTCAGCTGTCTACTGAGGTGGCATATTCACAGCCTGAGAGGTGACGGGCTCTGGCGTCTGGCGAGAATACTAACAGTATTTAAATGGACATCCTTCCTTCCTTCATGACAAACTCCAATATATCGTCCTTCCTTCAATATGTTCAAATTCCTTCATCATATTCTAGTGTCGTAAATGGTTACGGATGGCTCGAGGTTTACATGAAATACGTATTCAAAAGCAATTAGATTCTAATAATTAATTTCTAAAGTGCTCCGAAAGTTCGCGGTGTGGCTCTCTTTCTGGTCGCTTATAATACAACGCGAGTCAAAATAGCTATTGTCTCCGGTACCGGTTAACTATATCTGCAACGTCACAGTTTTCATAAAATCCTTGGTACCGTTTTAAAAACGCTGTTTTGAGAAAAACGCGTTTAAAACAATAACAATGCAATAAAATAAATTAAAAAATTTTATTTACGTATTTTAAGACATGTTTTATCAAACCCAAAAATATTTATATCCATATCTTTCATGACATACTCATAAAAATAGGTTGAAAAATAGCTATTTTTTTAGCGTATAAAGTAGAATAACCTCTTAACTCTTATACAACTTGCGAGAATTTAAAATACAAGCATATGAGAAAAATAACTCACTCCACCAAAAGATTTAACCTTTAGAAACAGAAACACGCGTATAATTATTATCTTTATTATTATATACTTAATTTATTCACTATATACATAATCGCACGCTTAATCGAAATTAAAAATTCGGACTCGTTGCGGCAAGATTCGAACCTATAAGCACCTAAAGCACTAACGCATCTTGTCTCTAACGGCCTATCAACTAAACCCCACGGCTAATTATCTATCTATAATAAAAAGAACATGCATTTCAGCCAACTTCATGCGTAACGACTGGTTACGCATGAAGTGAGCAGAAAGCCTAATGACGTACATAAGCGCACCAACCTCAAACAATTTAAATACGAAACACGCGCGCTCAAGCGCGCGATCGGTCTCGTCTATCTATATTATAAAAAGATCTCGCCGCCGCCGCCATCGCCGCTGTCAGGAATTGAGAGGGGTCACGTGACCCCATAAAAGAAAACGGAACCCCTCATGAGGACCCTTTTTGTAATAAATGTATTATCCTATTGAAAAACATTGACCCCTCTAGATCACTTGACCTCATAAGTGGTCACGTGACCTCCCAAGAGGAAACGGGATCCCTCATGAGGCCATGACGTGACTCCTTTCGATCATGTGATCTATATATTGTGACGTGGCTTTTTAATTACTAAAATTCGGCCTCTAAGCCACACACAAGCAAAAAAAAAATAGTTCAAGGTAATTTTTGGGCACCAGTCCTTTCTTGGGACAATTAAAAAAAACATACTAGTTATGTCCAGATTTAATTTAAGATAATAAAACTAAAATAAGATAATCGATAAATAAATAACAACCAAAATCAAAAACAGGAGATAAATTATAAAAATTAAGACTAGACAACGATAGAGAGGGGTGGGACGTTAATTAACCAAGCCCGTTTTTAAAATAAGCAAAATGACAATTTATTCAAATGATGTAAGTCAATAAAATAATAACAAAAAAATATAATACTGTCAATATTTAAAGGTAAAGATATTTCATAAGATAGGGAGGATCTTTATATATTATTCGGGATTTAAATTAAATAATAAGACATAATATTAAAGAAATAGGAATCATTATAATGAGGGAATTCACATAATTTGGGACCAGTTAAGTTGATATTAAATAAATATAATTTCAGGGTTTAGTGTCATTAATTAGGGACCATCAAAAACAAGTTCTAAGTTATTACATAAGAGACATTTCGCGTTTTACATAATTGCTTCCTCATAGAGGAAGCTTTGTAGTGGTGACAAAATCCAGTTTCCTAAAAAAGGTTTTTTTGAATATATTTCAAGGGCAATATATAGGTATTACTTCACGGGGGAGGCGTCAGCTGGTTAGCTCTTCCTTCTTGATGTCCTTCCCTACGTCCTCCAATCGCTGTTAGTTGGTTGGAGGTTCAGGATAGGTTGCTCTTCTTTCTTCTTTAATTGCCTTTTTGTTATCCTATGGATAGTCTCACCCCCAGAGCCTACGTTCCTCTGCATTGGGTGAGGGAGATTGGGCTCAGCCCATCCACCTACGTTCCTCTGCATCAGTGTAGGGAGCCATCTATTCCATAGCCTGGCGCCCCGAATTTCTCATTCGTAGTTCTCTTCTCTCTTTTTCTTCTTTTCGAAGTTCTACGATGACCTCCCTGGCGAATTCCGTTGTAGCACTCCACGCCATCTTCGATCCTAGCATTTGTTGTACCAGGTTCTCTGGCGATATCGTCTTTGTGAATTAAATCTAGGACATGTGAAGAACACATGTCTGGCGTCCTCCTCTAGTTCATGGCATGTTGTGCACTCCGGTGAGTCTTCATGCTTATGCTTGTACAAATACCCCCGGAAGCATCCGTGTCCAGTGAGCATCTGTGACAGGTAGTAGCTGGGGTCTCCATATTGGCGGTTGACCCATTCCGCTATCCAAGGGATAAGCTGATGTGTCCATCTGCCTTTTTTGGAGCTGTCCCATTGTGCCTGCCAGCGTTGAAGGCTTTTCTGCCTTTCTCTTTTCCTACAGTCATCATCTGCATCTGACTGCCTTTGGCTTCGGTGCTGATACATTCTCCTCTGCTCCTCTGCTAGAATCTCGATCGGCACCAATCCCGAGATAACTTGTGCCGCGTCTCTGGAGACGGTCCTAAATGCACTGCTGACTCTCAGCGCCATTTGCCGGCCTACCGGATATATCCTCCTTTGGCACTCCTGCATCTGTAACGCGCTTGCCCAGATGGCAATACCATAAGTCAATATTGATGTGACTACTGACGCTAGGAGAGCTCTTCGTTTCGGTTTGGGCCCTCCTACATTTGGCATGAGGCGAGATAATACTCCTCCAACTGCTGCTGCTTTGGAACTGGCATGCTCGATTTGATCCTTGAAGTTGAGGCGCGCATCAATCATTACCCCGAGGTAGCGGATAGGTGTTTTTAACTCAACTTCATGCTCACCAACTTGCAGTGTGATCGTTTCACGGATCTTTCTGCTGGTTATAAGCGTGACTTCTGTCTTGTGCTTCGCCATCTTGAGTCCTGATTCGTTCATCCAGTCGGCATACTTGCTGAATGTCTCCTTGAAGATGTTCTTGATCTCCTTGAGATATTTACCTACTATTACCAGGGCGACATCATCTGCAAAAGCGACGGGCGTTACCATCCTTGGTATCCTCAATCTGAGTAGGCCGTTGTACATGATGATCCATAAAAGTGGTCCCAGTACCGAGCCTTGTGGCACTCCTCCAGTGACTTTGTATCTCTTGAGTCCATTGTCCGTATCATATTGCAGGATTCTGTCCTTGAAATAGCTAGCTACTAGCTTTTGCAGGTACTTTGGGATACCGAACTGGTCGAGTGCTTCCATGATTCGGTCCCACCTTGCCGAATTGAACGCGTTTTGCATGTCCAGTGTTACTACTGCACAGTATTGCTT
>UCOK01018005.1:0-17412 GCA_900474325.1 Synergus umbraculus | reverse complement strand
GGATCTTATGTAGGAGGGCCGTCCTGGGTATGTTGTTCGTTTTCTCGCAGAACTCCCTCCACCCTTCCCGCTTATATTTGTTGATCATGTTCTTATATTCCTTCCGGGCCTCTCCATATCGGTCCCAGTCAGAGATCAACTTGGTTTTAAAAGCCCTATTGTACAGTTTCCTGGACTCCTTCCGAAGGGCCTCCAGGTGTTTATTCCACCATTGCGCCCCTCGGCCGGCGCCCACTGCAGCAATTGGACAGTTATTTTCGAACGCCGTGATTACAGCTCTCCGCAGAAAGTCTGCGGCCAGCTCCAATTCATCAGTCGTCCCATATTTTGAAGGGAAGTTCCCTAGCCTACCCTGGAGTTCCTCTCTGAAGGCCTCCCATTTAGTGTATCTGGGATTCCTCTTCAGCTGTACCTCCGGCTTTCTGAGGGCCAGTCGAAAGATGAGTTGTCTATGGTCCGAGAGCGACTCCTCCGAAGACACTCTCCACCCTCTCACCTTATCCACTAGCCCCCCTGAGCAAAGCGTCACGTCAAGAACCTCCTTCCTGCTTCTGGTCTGGAAGGTAGGAACATTACCTCGATTTAAGATCTCCAGATCCGTGCCCGCCAGATATTCCAGCAGAATCCTGCCTCTCTCATTAACATCCGTGCTTCCCCACACCACATGGTGTGCGTTAGCATCGCACCCCAAGAGTAGCAGAATCCCCATATTTTGACAATACTGCACCAGTGCCTCCACCTCCGGCGGTGGAGGACCCACTGCAGCATCCCCTGGGAAGTAGCTATATAAATCTCGAGCCTTTCTCCCTTAAAGCCCCTGAGCCTTGCCTTAATTACCGCAAGGTCTCTTGAGCATAGCTTTGGCACATGCATGGCATCCATGCCTTTGACGGCGATGCACGCCCTTGGCGAGGTCTCGAGCGGGCACTTAAATATCGTGCCACAGCCCCCTAATCCACTAATCTTCTCCCTGTGTAACCAGGGTTCCTGGATTAGGGATATACCTGTTCGCATCGTAGCCATGCACCTGGTTAATACCGCCGAGGCGCCTTTGCTACGATGCAAGTTGATCTGTATAACAGGAATGTCCAGAGCAGCCATTAATTATACTACTCTGGGGCATGCCCTTTCTCTGCAGGGCCTCTTTCGGGGTCCTGTGGGCTCAGCTTAATGCTGACCCTTCCTGCTCCCAGATAGGGCCTGTAGTCCACGGCCTTAATAGCCTCCACAGAACCCTCCGGGACTCCTACTATGAGGACCCAGCTTGCTCCCGCAACCTGGTTCCCCCTCTGGCTGTATACCCTCCATCTCCTAGTATTCAGGGTCGGATTCTGGAACACGAGGCGCCTCAAGACCACCACCGGATCCTCAGGTTTCCCCTGGACCAAAATGGTAGCCCTGACGTACCTCTGCAGTACCTCCATCCCCTGAATACTTATCTCCAGGCCCTCTGCGAGCCTGAAGTTAGGAACGTTCGTCTCAAGCCATTCCTCCGACCAGGTGTCGGCCGCCCGCACTACGATGGCCCCCGCCCTGAGGAAGGTGCCGTCCAGCCTGGGAGCACGCCCCTCTCGGGGCATGGCGTCAATCGCTTTCGCGATTTCCACCCTCAGCCTGTCCAACTCCCTCGGAGTCAGACAGACCTCTGGGTAGCCCGCCGCGACGACCACCCTCGACAGCGCACTGTCGGCCACCTGCGCGTATGTTAGGCCCTGGGCCTCCTGAGCCCTGTGCCTCTTAGCCTCCCTGGTCGGAGGAGTGTCCTGAGACCCCTTCTTCCTTTTCGCTGCGACTAAGGCCTCCTTAGGAGTGCCTTGGCTCCCTCCCCATGTTTGGGCCAGAAGCTGGCGTTGCTGTTTGCTCCGCCTCTTCTCCGCACCACACGGCCCCTTCTTATTAACAGAAAGGTCCCTGAGGCGCCGACCCACTTCATTTACCGCCTGTGGGTTACCCCCTGAAGTGCCCCCCCCACGCGGGGCAACGGATGCTGAGGGCCCCTCCGCAGAGCCCTTCTGATTGGGCCCCACAAAGGAGTCCCCCTTGTTTGAGGGCCCTGGTGCGGGGCCCTCTCTCGAGGGTCCCCCAGCAGAGCCCACCGCAAGAAGAAGCTGGCGCTGCTTTTTGCGCCGTCTCTTCTCCGCACCACACGGCCCCTTCCTTGCAACAGAACGGTCCCTGTGGCGCCCTCCCACTTCAGCTACCGCCTGGAGGGTGCCCCCCTGAGGGCCTCCTCCCTGCGGTTCTTCAAAGACTGAGTGCCCCTCCGCCGAGCCCTCCTGTGAGGGCCCGCCGAGAGAGCCCCCCTGGTTTGAGGGCCCTGGTGTGGGGTCCTCTCTCAAGGGCCCCACGCAAGAGCCCCCCTGGTTTGAGGGTCCCGATGTGGTCCCCTCTCCTGAAGGCCCCAACTGGGGGCCTTCAGGTTTTTTAATAGGGAAGTAGGGAAGTAAGATTCCATCCATGCAGAGCCCCGCATGCATGGATGAGGCCTAAATAATACGGGATTCGGCCTGGTTTCCCGAATCCACCGTTCAAGACACCCCCGCCCCTGCCCCCAGCGGGCAGGCCTCTGTCGACGACAGCTCTCCCCCACTGATGACAGGAGCGGATTTTGATTTTGACCCTGCACTACCGTATCTATGTTCTATGTTCTTTTCTACATTCAATATGCTCAATGCTTTTTTTCTTATTTCGATACTTTTCGAGACTTTTCGATATTCGACTTTGTTCAATTCGAGATTTCAGGCCATGACTTTTTTCTAATAGGACTCCGTGGTCTATATGTGCAACAGGATCAAACCAGCATCTCCCTGAAATCTCAATTGATACCACTGCGCATGCGTTGTGCTCATGCATTTTCTTGGTTGCTATTCGCGCGCAGTTTAAAATGTTAAAAAATATTTATTTATTCGCAATGCACATGCACAATTGATGTGACGCATGCGTAATTGATGTGACTAATAAGAAAGGGACTTGATGGATTTGAGAGCATCTCTGTCCCGGACTTCTCTAGATTTGGGAGAGTCTAGAATAATTTTGCAGGTCATAAGGAACACGTCTATTTTTATAACTCATTTTCTATTTTTTACTATTTCTACTTTCCTCGACTGTTGTTTAATCAAATAATTGTATATTCCTTTAAAAAAGACATGCTTTTTAATAACAATAATGTTAAGTCTGAATTTAGAAACATAATACCTTAGTATTTCTTTCGATAATACTATTTTTCTGCCAATGAGTATATTTGCTGGGTTTTCCATTCCTATTAAGAAAATCTGGAATTCCCCAAATCTTTAAGCTTTTTATGATTCTACCAAAGACCTAGCTTATTACTGGTCTTGCTACAATTCTATGTTTAAAAGTTCTATGCGCGCTAAGGTCAAGGTACTCTTCGACCCTTCAGATTTAACCATCATAAAATCCAAATGCTACTTTTTCTAATATTCTTGCTTTCTCTAAAAATGTGCCTCTCAACCTTAGAAAGTCTCTTCAACTCAGTGATACTTTGATCTTGTACGAGTTCAGAGCTTCGTTGAATTATCTACTGAGTTACAATTTCGTATCCTAAAAATTCACATCTTCTTAAGTCTCTCTATTTCTCATTATCTTTTTGAGTTTTTCTCTATATCTCAAGAGTTGATTACATCTTTGTTCATCACTTTGAGTCTTTTCATTTTTCTTGACTAACTTTCATTGTGTTGAGTTTCTTTAAGTTTCTTTAACTGATCACACTTTTCTTTTGTTAATTTATATCTCTTAAATCTCAAACATCTTTTAAATCAATGTTTACTCATTGATTTGCGAGTTATTTCATATCTTTACATCTTTAGTGAAACATCTCTCAAAATAATCTAATTATTTCTTGCTAAGTTTTTGAAACTTCTCTCAGAATCTGGATTATATCTTAAATTTCTTATTCATATTAGAAATCATCGGTATTTTGTGAATTGAGCAATCCTGTTAATTTACATAAACTTTAATTGTGTTAAACCTCTATATCTTTGATTTCGATCACCAGTACTACTTTTAACAACTGTCATTGACTATCGGGTAGGAAAAGTGTTTTCATACATTTCATTAACATTTTTTATAATCTCAAGTTCTTTTGAGGAAAGAATTCTAAAACAGTTTTCGAAATTATCCTTGACTATCAAGCACTCTGAGAGTCAAGGAAAATTTTTTAAAAATGAGTTAGAATCCTTCTCTGAAAAGTATTTCAGATTTTAGAAAACATTAATGAAATATTTTTAAAACTTTGTCCTATCCAAAATTCAATGACAGTCAAGGAAAATTTCCATAACTAATTATTTACGTGTATTAAGCGATAAGGTCAAAAGTCGCAAGGCCAAAAAAAGCGATTCTTTTGAGAATTTTTTTTAAGGGGTTATATACACTTGTGTTGGTCGAAAAAATCGAAAAATTTTTTATTGCATTTTCTTAAAGTACATTCTTTTAAGATTATTTTCTCCAAATTTCATAGAGATCTGCATAGGGACTCTGAGTTAGCTTCACGCTATATAGAGCGTCGGATTCTCTCGCTTTATCTCATGAGTTAACAAAAGAGATCCGATCGCTATATAGCATAAATGCTAACTCAGAGTCCCTACACTGAGCACTAGAACCTAAGTTACAGCTATCAACAGCGCTTTACCTCCAAGTGCGCTACCTACAAGTATTCGAAACTTTAAACGCGATTATCTCGGAATGTGAGTTTTCAAAAAGGGTCGTTGCGGTGTCCACGATTTCTCAAAAACCATGTCACCTATCAATCTAATTTTTTTCAGGATACTTTATCACAATATTATCTCATACTTGGACGAAGGAATTCCCATCTGAAAGAAAACTTTTTTTTGGATTGAAAAAACTGAATTTTCAAACCCCTAAAAATCGATTTTTTTATCAAATTCTTCACCATTTTTGTAAAAATACTTATTTTGACAAATCCTTCGTCCAAGTAGAGTAAAATTATATACACTAAAGAAAGCTCTTGGTTAGATTGATTGCAGTTGATCCATTTTCGACTTATCATGGACATCGCGAAGGGTGTTAGAGAAAAGGTGTTTTGGCTCAACGGACCTAGTGCCTACAAATGTCTATATCTTTCAGTCCAATTTCGGATAAAATATCTTGAAACATGTACAAATGGATGCGCAGTGGTTTGTTCTTAAAAAAAATTTACCGTCTTTTTCAAAAAAATTCGTGAAAAACCCCCTTTTTTCCAATAGTAAGTGTATATAACCCCTTAAAGACAGGTTTTGTCACTTATTGATAAATATACTACTGAAATGTATACATTTCAAGCAGTGACATTAATTTTTTAAGGTAAAAATATCGATAAAAATAGTACATTTCGATACTAGTATGCAAATATGATTTCAGTCTTGTGTAAATAATGCGCACGAGCGAAGAGAGTGTGAAAAGGTTACACAAAGCTAAAATCACATTCTCGCACATTTATAGAAGCGTATTTTTTAATCAGCGTGTATGAAATCGAATTGTGCACGGAGTGTTAAAAAGCAACTTATAGCCAGTGTTGCCAGGTCTGGGGATTTTTCTTCAGATCTGAGGAAATTTTTTCGTATTTGCGATTTCTGAAGAATTTGAAGAAATTTGTTGAAAATCTGAGGATTTTTTTAAAAATGATTTTTTTTAATTTGCTTCTGCAAAAACCAATATGGCAATGTCTTTGGTATGGCGTGAAGCAGAAAGCGTAAAGCACTAGACATTTTGGCCAATGATATTCTCCTAGTAATTCAAAGAAGCTCCACTCTTGGCTGAAATATCTTATGTTTTACGGTTTCTCACACTTTTTGTAGAGATCCTCTAGAGAGTTAAGATACTGAGCCCCACTGATCTATATAATAACTGGATAGCGGATGCCGTGCAGTGTTGCCAAATTTGTCCAACAAAATTACCCTAACAGGCTGATCGAAAATACCCTACCAATGCTTTCTGCGCGCTAAGTATTCAAATAATTTTGGAATGTACACGGTAATCTCTTCATCGTTACGTGACAGCGCTTCGCGCGACAATTCAAATCATATCGAATGTTTCCCCCAGTAATTCCGCGCTAATATTGTTAAAAAATCTTAGAAAAAAAAAATACCCTACATTTTTCCAAATTACCGTACAAATACCGTACTTTTTTGTAAGGTAATCGTACACCCTACGGCGCTCAAAATTACTGTACAAATACGGTAATCACCCTACGTCTGGCAATACTGCAATGCCATGTAAAAATATCGTGACTAATTGAACGCCATTTTGTTTGGAAATTTGTGCACTTCGGGAAACTTCGTGCTTGTTTTGGCAACATTCGGTTCGATATTCGAGAATCAATGTAACTTTCGTAATTTAAATTTTAACGCGAAGAACCGAATATCGAAGCGAATGTTGCTGAACCGAATGAATGTTATCGAACCGAATGTTGCCGAAACAAGCCACGAAGTTTCCCGAACTGAACAAATTTCCAAACCAAAATGGCGTTCTATAAGTCACAAAAATTGTGTTCCATGCGCTATCCACACGCTTAGGTATTACCGGATTGCGGAAGTCGTCAAGAAACGCATGCGCGTTGGTGCTCATCTTATAGGCAACATAACCTCAATTGAAAAACAACATAACCTCAGTTGAAAAAATATTTCATTTTGATATTTATTTGAAAAATAATATTTCATTTTAGAAATGTTACAGAATGCCGTCTGTTGAATTTTTAGTATTATAAAATATTTAAGCCGCGGTGTTTTTAATCATTTTTATTGAAAAAGAAATAAATTTCATTTAAAAATCGCTCGCTTTTGAGACGATTTCCATAATCCTGTAGGACCTAAATTTTTGGATCAATTGCAACAGGCAACTACTGTTTCAGATGTCCCAACCCTCCCTAGAGGATCTCTACCTATATTGATGTCTTCCCTTGTAAATATGTCAACCCAACCCTGGTTTCCATTAGAATCTTATGGAAACCAGGGTTGGGTTAAGATGTTTACAAAGAAAGGCATTAATGTAGTGAAACGTTCATGAAACATCTCTAGTATTTTGAGCAGTTAAATTCTTAAGATTAAAAGTAATATTATGCCTTTGAATATCCGTAGTTCATAATATCTTTATTATTTATTTAAAAAACTGACTTTTAAAATCTGAAGATTTTTTCTTGAAATCTGAAGAAACTTTTCAAAATTGTTTGAAGATTTTTGAAAAAAAATCTGCGCAATCTGAAGATTTATATTTTGGCGACCTGGCAACACTGCTTATAGCCACTCTGCCAGAGGTGAAAAATGAGAAGAGAGTCAAGAAAAGACATTTTTCGATATCTTCCTCCGACTTAAAAAATTTTTTGTCTCGTAGAATCGATCTCAAAAAACCGCATCCTTCTATCTCATCGGTAAGGAGTCGAGAACATTTGGTTTTCTCAATCAGTCATCGCTCTTGTGGGTGTAAATATTGTGGATTATTTACTGAGTAAATTTTTAACTTTGTATTATTGAGAAGCAAATAATCCTGTATATATGTTGAACTAAATTTTGTCAGAAAAAATGATTGATTGTATATAAATACTTTTGAAGAGAATTGCAATTGGATGTATAAAAAGTTAATAACTGTCGAGGTAGTCCGCCCTTCGAAAGCTCTGGATTATTTTGTTATTGGGGAAATAAAATATAGAGAGCAGTTATAATGGCATTTTCGGCGAAAGTTACGTCAGTCTGATTTATCATGATGTTCAAACTGTTTCCATCGCTGCGGTAAAATTGACCGCAACTTGTAGTCCGATTCGATTCACGTTCGAGTATATGGATGAAAAAACGATGGGTCTATGAACCAAGGCTCTTGAAATACAGCCGTGTGACGCACCTATCGATATTGGTAAGCCATAACTTATGCGATTGACCCATTAATTCCTACCACGCACCTTGATCGAATCACTCGAACTACGTTGCTGAGTTCACACAATACAGATTCTAAAGAACACTTGAAGTGAAAGTCCAACTTAGAAGAGAGTGGTAATTAAATTTCTATCAAAGCTTAGTTTAATATAATAGCAGTTGATAAGACATAAGAAGCATTTAACACTCATTCTTTATATTATATGTAGATTAAGTCATTTTTAAATCAGCACGATTTTTCATAATGAAATAGTGTAGAATCATGTTTCTGAAATTTTAAATCTCTTAAAATCTGGAGAACGCTTAAAATTCAAGTGATGACCTACTCGACCTTCTTTAATGGAATGAACTACTTTCAATCGATTGGATTCATGTTTCATGTTTTAGGAAGATAAATTGTCTTGAAAACAGTTTTTTTATTAAGGCTGTTGCAGGAAAGTCGAAAAAATGGTGAAATTTGAGAGTACACTCTAACCTGCAGGTCAAATTTCGTCGACTTTTTGAGACCACAGGAAGGACTTTTTAAAAGTTTTTTCAAGTCCTGAAGGGAAAGCAGGCTCAAACTTAGAGGACTTGGTGTTTCAATTTTTGATTAGAGGAAAATATCGGCGTAATTCAATAATTTTATCTTGTGTATTTACCGATGTGTCTCACACACACGTTGACAGCAATGGACAAAATGGCCGGCGTCGTTGAACACACCATGTAAAATTATTGACTTACGCCGATATTTTCCTCTAATCAAAAATCGAAACACCAACTCCCCTAAGTTTGAGCCTGCTTTCCCTTCAGGACTTTAAAAAACTTTTAAAAAGTCATTCCTGTGGCCTCAAAAAGTCGACGAAATTTGACCTGCAGGTTAGAGTATTCTACAGATTTCTTGACCCTCCTGCAACAGCCTTAAGGCAGAATTTAAAATTATAGGATATTGTTTCTAAATTTTAGAAGAATTTTAGTGAACTATAAATAGGATACGAAAAAATGGGACAAAATAAGAAAATGAGGGAGTGGTTTGAAAGCGTGCAAGTTGGTTCAGTAATTCAATTAAATTCCGCCTATCAGTGATTAATGGATGTACGCTCACGTCCTAGAAGTCCATTTTGCTAGCAAGTGCGACGCTGCTGTAACCAACAACTGCTAAACTCGTGCTCGGTCAAGACGAAGGTAAGCTAAGCTCCTTTACAAGCTTTCTCGTCGCCGGAATTAGAGGCGTCGAGACGTTGATAGACGCTTAAGGGAAAGGAGGAAATGTTCAACCAGCTTTCAACATCAGGACATAGTTGAGAAAAGCTGTGATGGTTCCGAGGGATACGGATTATCAAGGCAGGAAACCCTCGTTAATTTAAGGAACCCACTCGTATCCTGGCTTCTCTGAACCTCAAAAGGACACCGGGGTCCAAATCATTCCAACCGAGATGTAACTTTGCCACCTAATCACAGCATATTTGGCTTAAGTGTTTTCTATCTTGAGAGATGGATTAGACTTGATGAAATGAGGATTGACTACACATAGTTTCCAACCCTGCTGGAAGTAAAGAGATATCTTTACTTCTGTTAATGTCTATAATCATCTTCTATCTTTTAGTCTATCTATTCGTAAAAAAAATCGTATTCCTTTCTATCCCTAATTCGATCTCCCATTCTAGGAATTTGTATCTCTTTCTATACCCAAGGGTATCTCTCCTTCATTAACTTATTAATATTTATACTTTAAACATGTATAATAATTTTATATCCAGAATATTTTGTAAATACTTATTATTCCGCCTATCTCTTTCTATCTCTATCTCAATACACATCAACGCCTATTTCTTTCTGTTTCCATCTCAATACACACCAACACCTATCTCTTTCTATTTCTTCCTCAATACATATCGACGCCTATCTTTTTCAATTTCCACTTCTCTGTCTTTTTCAATCTTTTGTCTATCCTATCTATTTCAATGTCAGCTACTTCAATCCACTCAATATTTCCTTGATAGAAATTGTAAGAATATATGACTGCTAAGGTCACGCTTCCAATATATGTATAATTTTATATGCTCTCAATTAAAAATAACTTCGATTTTTAATGAAATATTTGAACCGAAATGAAATAAGCAAGGATGGAAGTGAATAGAAAAGAGTTAAATTGAAACAGAGAAGAAGACATTCAAGATAATAAGTTTAGAAATAGGTTGTGACAGAAATAACGGGATTGAAAGATAGATGAGGATAGGGGAGAGATTGAAATGGACAGAAAAGTGGGATTCAAAGAGATTGTAGCGAATTTTCATTGACAAGAAAATGGATAGGTATAGGCGATAATAGAAGAAAAATAGACAGGAATAAAGAAGTGTGGATTGAAAGTTTTGCTGGATTAATTTCACATTTATGCAATTTACTTTGACTTATTTCAGTTGTCTGGCGGAAATGTTATTAGTAAGAATTAATTATGAGTAGAGATTGTGGAGATCTCGTTGAGTATATCAAGCGACAGCGTACTATCATTGTTATAAACGTGGGTTATGTTTAACAGATTGTAGGAATAAAATTCGCGAGAGGAAATCGGACGTGGAGGATTGGCCAGGTGGAGCATGAAATCAGCAACAGTATGCTATTCTGAATTTCCATGCAAACAGCAAAACGTCACTGTGCCACGAGTATAACCATCCACGTTGCGGGTTATCCGGATATTAACACGTTACATAAGCTCTATGCACACATATCGCAATGCTACAAACGTAAATTGTCAAACGTAACGCGCGGCCAGACGCTGAGCCAATCCTATATGAATACGCTTATCAACTACAATTGTATATGCTTCACTGTTGTGCCTGCTTGATGCTGATGCGAACCTCTATTGCATCATAAAACACTACTAACAAAAAAATACCTGCAACATACCTGCAATATCTACAACAATATCCGAGTCAATAACGTTCACTTCCCTCCGAAGTTAAACTCGTTCGCGGTATGTTTTTTTTTTCTGTCAAATATATAACTATATTATAAATATGAAATAAATATATAAATATAACAACTTGAATGTGTGACGACTCTCCATTCTACATCGAGCGATTACATGTTTCTAGAGATTTGCAATTGATAAACAAAAATAATTTTGCATACGAATACAAACTCTCGTTCTCTATTTTTTTTTTAAATTCTTTTGTTCCATAAAATGATTAAAAAACAAATTTGTGTACTGGTCCTTTTGTAGCGATGCGAAATAGCTAAATATGTATTTATTTTTCAGCTTTCGACTGTATGTAAACTTATCATTACATTGTTTTCTTAATCACCTGTGATGCTGGCATGAAAATTTTTGGCAATATGAGTATAGAGGAGGTATAGAGAGAATTAAATTAAAATTTTTCTGCTATTTTTTTGTCTCTTAAAATTTTTTCTTCAACACGTGCACGAAAACCACGTGTTTTTGAGCGTGTGAAGTGAGCTGAAAGTTGCTGTTCCCAGAGCAGTCAAATAAACTGGGAAAAAACTCATAACAGGAAAAAAAACTCCAGCTGGAGGTAAAAAAACTCGCGACATTACTGCCTCTGGCGGAGAATCTTGTAGTCGCGCTATTCTAACCTCTGGAAACAGCAACTTTCAGCTCGTTTTACATGCTCTCAAACACGTGGTTTCGTGCACTTTTTAAAGAAAATATCGTATGCAACTAGGGATACAGGCGTTTTTGTCTCGCTTGACAAAAAACGCCTGTATGTATCCCTTGATGCATAATATACTATTTTAAATATTATTTATACATACATTTTTTCTAGAAGAACATGAATGTTTTTTATTTCAGATGATGAAATCCTCTATAGAGATGAGAAAGATAATCTGATGATTTTCAGTGTCACTTCCAAGAGATCTAAAGTGATCCTAGATTCGAAGAACGAGGTGAGCATTGAAATAATTATATATTCTAAAAACTTATTTTAAGAATAATTTTTCCTAGTAAAATCATCGTAATTTTTAACTCGTTTCCATTTCTTATTACAAAATACTTCATTTAAAAAATATTATATATGTATTACCTCACGTCTCTCTTATAGTTTCAAACTCTTTATTAATTCTCTCTTAAAAGCTTTCCTCAGCTAAAATAAAAGTTTAGAAATAAAAACAGTAGCTCCTTGAACATAAGCCTGGACTTGTGCTGCTTTTCCTTTTAAAGTTATCGATTTTCGCCTTTTATCTTTATTCTATACCCGTCGTTTCGCTTTGGAGTCTGGTGAAAATGATAATGGTTAATTCCTTCCTCGTCTGCTGTAGTCGAGAAAGGACAGGGACGAAGTACTGCATACTAATTTAGTACAGATAATTCTGAACGATTCTGCGAGTTGCATTTTCTGGTGTTTCTTTGGGTAAAAAAATTAAGTCTCGGAAGCCATTTCTCCGACTCATCCTGACTAATCCTGAATAAGCCGAGATGAGTTTACTTCACGTTCCATTGCCTTGAGCTCAAGTCTATCCGTGATATACCAGGTGTTCAAAGCAGAAATAAGAACTAAACAAACTTTTTATCATGGTTGGTTAGAGAGAATCCTTTGCATGTATTTTTAAAACTTCTTACAAGTAAATTCTTTGAGGATAAACTAAAGAATGGAAAAAGTGGTTGAGAAATTCTAAGGGTGAATGTTACAAAGAATGAACACCTTATTTAACACGATGTTGCTTTCAGCTATGTAGTCTTTTTCTTATTTAAGAATGTGCAAACGTTTTGCTCTATTATTCCTCTGAAACAGAGGGAACATATGCTGTTAATTACAAATAATGATTGTAATCAACTAAATTCCAACAGTTACATTTTATATTTCATTTAGTGGAGTTTTTTTATTTTTTCTTCACATCTTTTAGCTGCAAAGGAATTTCTTTTAATTCGGTTTTTCAGAACCGAGGCCACTAAACTAATTTTTCTACTTGGCAATAGATTATTATTTCCCTAAGATATTCCTTCGTTTTAGTGTTTAAATAGATGAAAATTGAAGACTGAAGACAACCCAAATGAATAGAAATATTTTGACTAAACAGGATTTATTTAATAAATGACAAATTAAATAAGATTTGACCTTCACAATGAACAGATTTTTCAGAGTCTGAATTCCAGTTAAAGATTAGAATTGGTTTTTTTTAAGCTTACCGATGGTTGTTTATGTTGACTATGTTTCCTCAAACCTTGAGCTTCATGCTGAATTTAATGATTCTTTTAGAGCCCGTGGGGATCTACACAGGACCAAACCAAAAATGAAACGCCTAACCCGGCTAGAGCCTAACTTACCGATCTACTTGGCCGCAACTTGGCTATATTAATTTTTTTAGTCTCAGCCATTTTTAAATAAAAAATTATTTTTTGAAATAAATATGAGTCAAAAATTTATAAAATTAAAATTATTTATTTTTAAATGATATCGAAAATACATAATTGAACATTTTATAAAAAGTATACTACACCGGATTATTAGTTGTAATAATAACTTTCTTACCGAGAATACAAGTACACATTTTATTTGTAGATTAAATAAACATAAATATTATACTTATGATTAATTTATTTACTTTCGTTTTCGTTCTGGAACCTTGGAATGTTGCAAATTGCTCAATAACTCCGAACGCGACGAGTACTTTTCACTTTCGGCATTTTTAATAATAATTAATAATTAATAACACTTCCAAAATCACAAAAATACTCGCCATAAACAAACACTTCCATAACCACAAACCAACCTATTTGTCATCTACATACGGGTATTCAAGAGCCAAGTTAATGGCGCTGCAATCGAGCTATAGAAACAAAGTTTGCTCTAACTAGATTTAAGATATTATCCCTCTTGTAGCCATAAAATAATTTTCCAAGTTGGGGCCAAGCTTACAACAATTGGGCAAACAATTGGCAATTTCCACACGGGAAACTTCCGAGTCAAGCGATGTCAATTATGTCACATTTTCGATGAAAATCTAAATGATGGAAAAAAATGGTATATTGCTGAAATATTTAGTGATAGAACAAAAACCATTTTACCTTTTTTTGTTATACAAAATTCATAATTCAAACACTTTTTATGATAAGTAAGTGAAATTTTCATGGATAGTTAATAAATATTTTACGTTTCAAGTGAACTAGGCAAAATTGATAATTCTGTTGAAAAACTCATTTTTAATAACAATTTGATAAACAATTGCAAATTATTATGTATTTGTTCTCTATACGCGAACGAACTAAACTTTATAAGTTTTTACAACAGGGTGGTCCTTATTTACTCTTGGTGGTTTTTTTTTCGATTCTTCTTGGTCTCACCGTCCTATTTTATTATAATGACCAAAAAAATGATCTCCATCAAATTTTAGCGAAATTATTTAATATTAAAATGTGCCTCAAAGCGCTCAAAGTTTCTTATGCAATTAACATGGGGAAAAGTACCGTCCAACTTCAAATGCAGGTATTTTTTTTATATTTCACCGGAATCTTTTGGCTCTGTGCAATTGTGATCTTTAGACTATGTTAAAAAAACACATCTAAACGAAAAAATATTTTTTGCAAAATTTACAAAATGGAAATTGTAATTTTGGTTAAATTTAGGGGTCCACCATTTTGTAAATTTTGCAAAAAAGTTTTTCGAACCTAAAGGTTCATTTTACATACATGTAAAGTTTCAGCCCGGTTGCATATGGAGAACAAATAATAATTTGCAAGTGTTCATCAAATCGTTATTAAAAATTGATTTTTCAACATAATTATCAACTTTTGTCTAGTTAACTTGAAACGTAAAATATTTATTAATTATGACTTATGAATTTTGCAAAAAAAAAAATCGCCCAAATATTTATTTAACACAAAAACAGTTGACATGGTTTGACTCATCCATCTCATTTGGAGATGGATCCTTTATCAATTAGACTTTGTTGGACTTGTACACAGAGAAAACGCTACACTAACCATTACTCTAGGATACACTACTCATTCGTGTGGCCGAAAACAAAAGGTGACTACACGACTGAGTAGTGTATTGACACGATTCATTCGTTTCTCCACAGTAACCATTCGTTTCTCGCAGTAACCATATTACTGTGGAGAAACGAATGAATCGTGCCAATACACTACTCAGTCGTGTATTCAACTTTTTTTTTCGGCCACACGATTGAGTAGTGTATCCTAGAGTAATGGTTAGTGTAGCGTTTTCTCCGTGTACTTCATTCGTAGACCTTTTCATTGTACATGCACTTTTTAGACTTTGATAGAACTTGTATTTCACTTTTAGACCCTTTTCACTGTGTTTGTAATTTAATTTCAGAGTTTTGAGAAAACGTTTACCCATTCAGTTTTCGATTATTAGAATTGGAAATTCTGTAGTATTTAATATTATTTTTCTAATTTATTCGCATCTATTATTTTTAAGTTGAATTGGTCTCGCCAGAATTAATTAAATTAGAAAGTGATTACTGTTGGGATTTTCGTACTTGGCCTTTTCTTTATCTCACGTGGTCATTGTTATTGTTTCAGATGGTCTGTTTTGTATATTGGGCATATAATATAACTCATTTAATGAGTTTCAGTTCGGTTTTGTCTCTCAAACAGAGAAGTCGTATAAAAGTCAAAGTGAGAACTCTGTTTAATTAGTATACTGTGCGTGCTAAGTTTTCCAACATTTCTACGCGGAGAGAAATCTTCAATTCTAAGCATTTGGGAAAATGCATACTTGGAACAAAAATTCAGCTTCATTGTGCTGAGTACGTGAGTTTCGTGAATTCAGCACATGAGACCTTGTTATGATTACGCGCGCTTAGCGCGGCTCACATTCTGAGCACTTGAGGCCCGCTATTTATCACCCGAATTCGTTCAAATATTTAACACGTAATTTTCTCCATGTACAGAGAACACATAGTGTCTCTCAGTGTATATATTTTTTATGATATCTATACTACGTTGAATAACGTGTGTACGAATTGGCTTGGGGGTTGCAAATCGATTTTAATTAAATTAGATTCAATTCTTTTGTATAAATTCAATTAAACTATACTTAACTTTTAAGACGTTGTAAAGTAGGATTTCTCTCGACTGCCCACGCCGGTCTTCATTATTTTACTAACACACTGTATAGTTGTTAAACTCTTAACTCTTGAACTCAGGATAGGAATTCCTCTGTACATGGAGAGAAATCGAAGTTAAAATTTTGGTGATCAGTAGTAGAAATCTAGAACTCAGTATAAAATAAATCAAGTAATTCATCTCTATGAGGTGCAATCTTGTATAGATTGTATTGGCGCAGGAGTAACGAAAGGTTGGTTAGTCAGGGACTCTTTATAAGATCGCCTTTAGACTCAGCGGTTGACGATAGAGCAACGAAAGGTTGGTCAGTCATGTACTCAGTGAAAGATCGGGTTTTAACGAAAGTAAAAAAAATGAAATAGGGATTCATACATGCGTTATAGAATTTCGGTAGGCGTTCTATTGTACCAGCTCGGAAAAGATTATGTAATGTAATTCAAAATTTAAAAAAAAAATGTTTTAAACATGATAAGTGCACTTAATTTATATTTTAAATTACACAATCACTCGCACGGACTCTTACACATATAATCGCACGCTCACACACTTCGAAAAATCGCATTCGCTGGAGATCGAACCCCTGACCCTAAATCCTAAACGCACGCACTAACCGCCTAAGCTATTTAACCGCTTGGAATTTTTGGACAAAACCTCAGCCAAGCTCTTGCGCTGAAAAGCCATAGGTAATTGCCAGGAATATATTTTTAATTTTTTGTGCTTTACAAATTTGATTAATAGTTGGCTTAAAAGTGTTTTATTTTAAAATGTTTAATTAATGTGTTATAAAGCAAAATATTTTCTCATATATTTGCTATTTGAATTACTCAATTTTTTTAAAAATTACGTTTTAAAAAATATTTCCATGCGTGAAAATTCAAATTTGGAAACTTATTGTCTACGAAGCTTTTTATATTAAAGTTTTATGTTTGTATATATATATATATATATAGATATACAGGGTGTCCCACCACCTATGAACGTGTGGATACTGGGTGATAGAGGACAAAAAAAAAGAAACAGAAAAGCCATTTGGCAAAATTTGATCTGGGTCTTAGTTTTCGCATAAATAAGTGAAATAAACAGTATTTTTTTAAATTATTGTTTTACTTTATTTGATGACAAATGTTTACAAAACTTAGAAATGATGTATTAAAATAAGTATAGGTACTAATTAAACTGTCTTTAAATAAACAGACTTTTCATATAGACCTCTAGTTTTTAGATTCACGTTTTGAAAATATATTCTTTTCCATTGTGGAGTCTCGTTTTTTGAGAAACAAATGTGCTTAGCACTTGTTTCCATGACGCGAACTACCGGCCATTCGCACTAACGCTACTACAGTTGCGTCATACGCTTGAGTATACCCAAGAGAGATTTGGGACTGTCTGGGACAGAGTGTAAGACTATTCGAAGACTCAAGCTTATTTTACACTCGCAGCGTCTCTAAACGCGAAGAATATTTAACATTACACGACGCATCTTATTCCCATTCTAATCTTAAC
>UCOK01018004.1:0-16448 GCA_900474325.1 Synergus umbraculus | reverse complement strand
AAGTGCATCACCACCATTTTCTCTGAGAATGAAATTGCAGTGTTGCCAATATCGTTGCCATACGAACTGTGATTTTGAATGTGTGTATACGTATATAGGATGCTTCTATGTGATTATACAATCCCAGTCAAAACTTTTGACCAATGGTTAGGAGAGAACATGCGATATCTTACATCTATCTGAGCATAAACTTTTGAGTGTCTTTGCCGCGAGACAACTACCTTAATTTAATTCTTTCTAATTCGTTCAGAAAATGTGTGCACTTACATAGTTTCTATTCCTCCGTGAGCAACATAAGTTTGGAAATTTTAATTCTTTTGTCATTGTTATTTTTAATTCCATACTTACATGCTTTATTTTCGATTATTTTAATTCCTTCTAATATGCCTACAAAAGATGTGCACTTGCATAATTTCTATTCCTCCGTGTGTACTGTGTAACATAATGACGCAGATGACGCAATTCCTTGCTGGTTGACAGTTGGCGTCGCGAAATTTTAAATCGGGTCATGAAAGTGGTTAAAAATGAGTGATACAAGTAAATGGACACCCACAGTACCTGATTTATTTAAAAATTGAGTTCTGTACTATTATACGAAAAATTTTGAACGTAAGAATAACTTTTCATTCACGAGGTTCACCAAGATTCACACCGGTGAAGGAAAAATCTAACCTCTCAAAATACATAATTGTGTCACATTTGAAAAGGATTTTCAAAAGTGTATTTCATAGTGTATTTTCCAAAGTGTATTAATTTTCATTAAATAAAATATGAAATAATATCAAATATTCCGCAGAGGAAGCTTTGTGTTAAAAAAATGTGAAAAAAATTCCAGTAGAATTAACGGTTGTATTTCTCCTCCGAATACGCTTCCATTTAACTTTCTGAGTCGATTAAAAGGAATAGGTTTTGCTTCTTCGACGTCACTTTCTTTCTATTCCTTCTTTCGCGTTCTTTCCTCTTTTAATTCCTCTCAATACGCTTCCATTAAAGTTTTCTAAGTCGATTAAAAAGAATAGATTTTGCTTCTTTTTTCTACTCTTTGGTGGAACTTTCGATGGAGGAAAATTAGCACATTAATGGGAATTCAAATTCTGAATGTTTTTGAATTCTTCTCTTCTTACCGGGAAAGTTCAAGTTCATTTTGTGTAAACTTGTAAACGGTTGATGAAATGCGAGAGAAAATATATATAATTTGCACATGGCATAAACTATGTACTTACTTCTTGGCCTTTTTTTGTCAAAAAAGAAAAAAAATTACTATTTTCTTTTCTCTTTATCGTGTATACAGTCTATTTTTATCAAATAAAAGTTCTCGTATTTGAAATAATCAACTATACGTGCTATAAGTGTAATAAATTTAAGATACACTCATCTCGCGATCGACGGCACTATTCACGCTCGGCTGATTCTACGTCCCCTCAGTGCTCAAAATTGGCTCCCTGCGCGCGCAGTCTGTGTTGGCTTCCCACTGGAGAAATTCTGCCATTGGCTGTAATGTGACGCGTGATTAAAAATCGAAATAAATCAGCCAATGGCAGAATTTCTCCAGTGGGAAGCCAACACATACTCTGCGTGCAGGGAGCCAACTTTGAGAGCACTGCGTCCCCTCCGAGCGACCCTTGAGACCCTACGCTGAAGTCCTGGCGCTCGAAATGACCTCGAAGTCAGCGCCGTACTGCATAGCCTGCGTGGTATAGAAATTAGCGAATCCTAAAGTCTACATATATCCGGTCCTGACAGTGTCTCCGGTCGTGGAATTTTTCGGCCAAAAAGTTCCACGATCTGGAAACACTGGGTCCTGAATGGAGACGTCAGAGTGCTTGCTCAAGATATAATAATCTCGGTCGATCGACGGCACACAAAACCCGAGCGGTGCTGTCGATCGCGAGATGAGTGTAAATAAAACGTTACTGGCATGAATCTCGACTCACGAAAACTGAGCCTGCAGGCCATAGCGTCCCATGATCATTGTGACGTCCCATGGAATTGCGCGACGCTTTGGATCGTAAAGTGAGAGCGACAGAGGTAAAAGTATACTTATATGTCTCTTTTACTCTTATGGGCGACTTTACACCATGGATGGTAAGGTTAGTTGGGAGGAACGAAACTTTCTCCAAATAAGCAGTGTTGCCAGATCGTAGAGGATAGAGGCGACAATGCCCACCAAACTTAAAACTAGACGCGGGGAGCGAGACGTCACAATGCTTTAATTCAATTCAAAGCAATACCGTTTCTATTATTTCTATTCTTTCTTTTCTATAGACTTATAATATTTCGAAAATTCAAAAAAACAGACGAAATTGAAAATGTAAAGCCAAACAACGCACGATATGAAAAAGATTTAAGAGAAGAAAAACGTTGCACCAGATAAAAAAATGCGTGCACTGTGCGGGCACGATGAAGGCATGGGTGCGTATAATCCACATGACGTGCCTTCACCTGAGCATACATAATTATGCGTCCTCATATACGACGCATATCGTTCGCATGTCGTGAAGGTGCACGCATGAGAAAGAAATACGAGTTACATGCATTTCCTGGATGGATTTTAAAAACATATTTTATTTCAATTTTTATCAATAAATTACACGCAATTCTGATAAAACAAATCTTATTTAAATTGTCAACGTTTGAACATTATTCAGCATTATTCATTTATTCTAAGAGTATTACTATTATCTAATAAAATCAGTAGCCAATCAAACGTGGGATAAACTTTTGCATATAATTAAAAACCTCTTAAAATAAAATCTTATAAAACAAACACTTATACTTTAAGAAGAATAATTAAATTACCAAAACTAAGTTTTGAAACATAACTTATAGCCTTTTCAGATGTGAATAAATCTAACTTTTGCTGAAATCAACATAAATGAAGCATTTTTAACATTTATTATGTTAAAAATAGGTTTATCTCCGAAAGTAATTCTTTTCTATTGCCTCAACAATTGCCACTTTTGTTGTGTTCCATGCAGGCAAATATATTTTCAATTTTTTTAATTTCAGGTAGTTGTGCCGAAATCGAACCTTTCTTAGGAATTGTCTAAAATTTTTAAAATATGTAGAAAATATTGTTATCTAACCATGCTCCAATTTTTAGCTTAATCGTGTGTTTCTAAAGGCAAATATTTTTTATTATGTTCAGTACTTTTTGCATGGGTCTCCTATGGCTAACATGGGCAATCGCCACATTATGAAGTCTAGTATGAAAACGAATCTTACCATTGTGCTAAAAAATTACAGATGTATAGTAAAATATCGTGTGGATTTTATGAAAAAAAAATAAAAATTATTGTACGTTTAGTATAAAAGATATAATATTGAAAAGAATAATATTTCTGTTCTCGCGAGACACATGGCGGGGGTATGCACTGACGATGTGGCAACACTGAGATGACATTTCGACGATTTTGACAGTACTATTTTGCGGCTATAAGTGCATCACCACCATTTTCTCTGAGAATGAAATTGCAGTGTTGCCAATATCGTTGCCGTACGAACTGTGATTTTGAATGTGTGTATACGTATATAGGATGCTTCTATGTGATTATACAATCCCAGTCAAAATTTTTGACCAATGGTTACACGTAGAAAAATGGAGAAATAATTTTTATGGTGTGTAATGTATTGTATTTTAGAATACTATGAAACTAACGACTATTGCTCGAGTACAGGTACTCTTTCTAAACGGTCAGGTTGTGGTTACTAGATCTTCCATTCCTATATCTATAAATAAATGTTTAATGAACTAATAGCATTATTCGTAATATAGATTTTATTTTTATTCCATTCAGAATAAAGGACCTTTTATTAAGGAGATCTTATGTAGTAAGCCTAATTAAAATTTATTACTGTGTATAGTTAAGATTAGAATGGGAATAAGATGGGTCGTGTAATGTTACATATTCTTCGCGTTTAGAGACGCTGCGAGTATAAACTAAGTTCGAATATGATTGAAAAGTTCTGAACGTTCAAATGAACGAATTTTTGTATTGATTGTATTTGTAACTATAAAAAGTTTTTAAATATTGATTAATTTACATTGAAAATAATAAAGAATTAAATAAACTTGTAATCCAGATTGTTATTTTTAGTTGGCACAATATTTCTGGATAAAATACAATTAAAAAAAAATATTTCGTTCATTTGAACGTTCGAAACTTTATTCACATGTTCGAATAGTCTTACACTCTGTCCCAGACAGTCCCAAATCTCTCTTGGGTATACTCAAGCGTATGACGCAAGCGCAGTAGCGTAATTTCTTGATTCTGATCGACTCGGTATCTGTAATTCATGTGATTATAGAAAAGTGCTTTTTTTGGTGTAAATACTGTGAAGATGAAAGAAAGCTTAACACCTGGTTGCTCTTTAGAGCTCATTGATTTAACTGTTTGAAGTTTCAAGTTTTGTAGACAATAAGTTTCCAAGTTTCAATTTTCGCGGATAGAAATATTTTGTAAAGCGTAATTTTTAAAAAAATGTAGTAATTCAAATATGTAGCAAATATATGAGAAAATATTTTGCTTCATAATACATTAATTAAAAATTTGAAAATGAAACACTTTTTAAGTCAACTATTAATAAAATGTGTAAAGCACAAAAAATTTAAAATATATTCCTGGCAATTATCTCTAGCTTTTCAGCGCAAGAGCATGGCTGAGGTTTTGTCCAAGAACTCCAAGCGGTTAAATAGCTTAGGCAGTTAGTGCCTGTGTTTAGGATTTAGGGTCAGGGGTCGATCCCCAGCGAGTGCGATTTTTCGAAGCATGTAACGTGCGGTTATATGTGTAAAAGCCTTTGCGAGTGATTGTGTAATTTAAAATATAAATTAAGTGCAGTTATCATATTTAAAACAATTTTTTTTTCAAATTTTTCGTTACATTACATAATCTTTTCCGAGCTAGTACAATAGAACGCCTACCGAAATTCTATAACGCATGTATGAGTTCTAGATTTCTATTACTGATCACCAAAATTTCAACTTCGATTTCTCTCCGTGTAGGACAGAACATGCGATTATCTATCTGTTTTTGCCGCGAGACAACTACCTTAAGACTCATCATCAGCGAAAATCTCTTCATCATTTATCTCCATTTTATAATATAATAGATATACATATTTATTATAATATCTAACAAAAGTCTTCTCAACGAACCTTATTTAAAAACATTTTTTTTGCGTCGTTATAATACAATATTAATCATAAATTTGAGATCTATTTTTCTAATAAGTATATAGTCTTAACGAACAATAACTATTTAACTTATAGTTCAATCACGAAGAACAGCAATTTTTTTGGCACAGAGAACCAGTACATTTTCTTATATTATCACAGTTATATATTTGTGAAATATATATTTTCTAAGAAAATAACTATTTAATTTTTATACTTAAATCATAATGAACAAGATTACTTTTTGCTAATAAGAAAATTGTAAACATTCTTATAATAATGTGAACGAGCTGGATCACGAAAAACCTAGCCTAACTATAAAAGAAAAGAAAAACAACATGTTGAAGTTTATTATAACCACATGATCACGCGCGCGAACTTTAAAAACCTCGATTTTAATATTATATTTTCGTTTAAATTAAAAAAACATTTTTAAAATATTCAAGGTAACTAGCATATTATTTTTAAATTTCTTACTTGTAAAAATTAAATTTTTTCATGACATCGGTATATTGATAAAACATTAGTTAGTTAATTTTCAAATATTTAAACAAATAATATTTGTTTAAACATTTTTTTTTAAATTCGTTTTTTATTATAAAAATGTATACAATTGGACTATAATGGTATATTAATAAACATTGTTTAGTAAATTTCAATTATTTAAACAAATTCCATTTGTTTATAAAATTTTTTTCTAATTTTTTTTTAACAAAAATTATTAGGTATGGTTGGTTTAGCGAAATATTTATAAACAGTATTTGATTAATTTCTAATTATTTAAACAATTCGCATTTGTTTTAAAAATGTCCCTTAAGGGCATGTAATACTTTACCATAAGAGCAATTTAGTTTACCCAATTATACATTCATAATAATAAATATTTTTAGCTAATAAGAGTCAACAAACCTTCGTGTACATGAGAGGAAGGTTTATTGACTTTTATTCGCTAAAATATTTATTATTACGAATGTATAATTGGGTAAACTAAATTGCTTTTGTGGTAAGGTATCACATGCCCTTAAAATAAATTTTAAAAGCGCTGCATTTATTATTTTTACTCAGAATAAATTCATCTTCAAATATTTTCCATGTTTTTCTCTAGGTTCGTGAACGGACACAACAGGTATACTGTTATACAAAGGTGGAAAGATTTATACTACTCTTATTATAAGCCCTCAGATATACCTACTCAAAACCGTGGAAGATTTTACTTAGGAGAAATATTGTTTGACAGCGTTTCAAAACGTATTAGACACTTTTGTATAAACCTGCAGAACTCGCTGTACACTTATAATAAAGTTAGCGAAAAGGTTTCCATATCTTTGTAGAATTTCATACCTGTAAATGTTCCATGATTATTATTAGTTACAAATAAAGAATTACTTGTAGATAAATTTATAAATTTATTTATTGGAATTTATTTAAACAATTATTCATTAATTAATATATGTTAATCAACATTTCAGTATGTACACAGTAATTTTTTAATAAAATAAATTTTCTTGAAAAAAAATTTTTTAAACAAATTGAATTTGTTTAAATAATTGAAATTTATTAAACAATGTTTATTAATATACCATTATAGTCCAATTGTATATATTTTTATAATAAAAAACGAATTTTCAAAAAAAAAATGTTTAAACAAATGTTATTTGTTTAAATATTTGAAAATTAACTAACTAATCTTTTATCAATATACCATTAGACCAATAGTAAACATTTTTATGATAAAAAACGAAATTTTCAAAAAAAAACATTAAACAAATGATATTTGTTTAAATAATTAAAGATTTATTAAACAATGTTAATTAATATTTCAAAAGATTAATACTAATAATAATTATAATAATTTTAGCTTTTAAGGGTAGTTTTCAAGGCCCCCTGGGGGTGTGTTAGGGGTGCAAAACCCATATGTGTGATACATGAAATTCTTTGGTGAATAGTTTTATATAAGTTTCTATAATCTCCCGTCACTTATTCCTAAACCCTGAAAAATTATTCCAAAAACTCCAAAAAGTGATTTTTCCCCATGCAATTTACATGGGAAACTTCAAGTCAAAACCGGCACGTGTTTTAATAAAAAAAAAAAAAATTAGAGACTTTCTTTTTTCGGATTTAGAAACGAATTGGGGGGATCGAGACTCTGTAGAAAAAAGCGTTTTTGGACCACCCTACTGCACACCGATTTCATACTCCAAAAATTTTTTTTTCGTTTCTTATTATACTGCCATGACGAAATTTTGTTGTAAATACATAAATATATATAAAATATTATTGAGAACTTTAATATATATGTGTAATAAAGCCCTACATTTTTTTTTATTCACCACATACAACTCGGGAAAAAATTCACAAAGAAAGCTTCTTTTTTCGACGCCCCTTCTGGGTATATAGTGTAACCCCTTAAGATAAAAATAAATATTAATGAAATATTATTAATTATATTAATATTTATAATATTAATAATATTATTTTTATTACATTTTTTAAATAATGCAAATCACCGAAAATGTTTAATTCAATTATTTTTAAAATATTGAAAAATGTAACAACCGCAAAGTTTCCTCTACGACGAAGCAAAAATGTTATAAAGAATTGTATTTCTATATTTTACAGTAAAAAATAATTATGTGTTTAAATATTATTGAAATATTAGAATCTTTTTTTTTAATCTTCTATAAGGTTCCAGAAGAGTTTAAAATTCGTATTTCAAAGTCCTTGAAAATAAAATCTAATTCTTGACTTTCGAAGAGAATGCTCATATCCCCGGACTCGTAAAATTCTGTAGATTCCCGAAATATAATTTTCGAATCAGGATTTCTTTCTCATTAAGAACCATTAGGGTCAATGGGACACCTTGCTGCGAAAAGGTCGGGCAGTTAAGGTGGTGCCACAATGCTTCCTAAGCTTTGCCTAAGCTTCATAGTTCGAACATTCTAGTAGCAATTCAAATTTGGCGTTCAACTAGAGGAAGACGGGACTTCGCTCACCCGGCTCACCATTCCGTTTTCAACTTTCTCTGTAGTACTATAGTGTTTCCGGTTTCGAGAAGAGTGCAGATTTTGTGAAGTGTTATTCCGCAACAATTCTTCAAGTGTTGCAGTTTTACCAGGTTTTACCATTTAGTCTGTGTTATAAGATGTGTTTAATCTCGTTGAACAGATAAATTGGGCCCGTCATTATTCTGAGATTATAAAAGTTTATTGTAATCCATAATTTTACAATTGTTGATTTGTTCAGCGAAAGGTATGTTGTCATGTTTATTTTTTCAAACAATAAGTACCCTAGCGAAAGCTTCGGATAGAAATTCATTCCGAATCAATCCGATTCATTCCGGAATTTGTATCCGAACCAAACAGTTTCATTCCAATCTAATCCGATGGAAGATTTCAATCCGAGTTAATCCAAAGCCCATTCAAAATCTATCCGAACATTTAATCCGACTGAATCCGAATCAATCCGTCAATCCGAATGAGTCAGAATTAATCCGAACTTTCCATCCGAATGAATCCGGTCAATCCGAACGAATCCGAACTTTCAATCCGAATGAATCCGATTTAATCCGGTCTATCCGACCAATCCGTATGAATCCAAAAAATTAATTAAGATTCGGATTCATTCGGATTGGTTCGGATAGACCGGATTAAATCTGATTCATTCGGATTGACCGGATTGATTCGGATTCAGTCAGAAAAAATGTTCGGATAAATTTTGAATGGGCTTTGGATTAATTCGGATTGAAAACTTCCATTGGATTAGATCGGAATGAAACTGTTTGGTTCGGATACAAATTCCGGAATAATTCGGAAACTTTCGGTTTGGTTCGGAATGAATTTCAATCCGAACCTTCCGCCAGGGTATCTCACCTCTTTTTCGGTTTTTGTCCTCTTTACATATTTTTTCAATTTAACCCTTTCAAGCATAGGGTATCATAGTATATGATAGACCTATTTTGAATCAGTTTTTCATGATTTAAATTTAATTTTTGAGATACCCGTGTGGAAATTGCCTTATTTAGCCTTATTTTAAAAAAGGCTCCTGTCAGGCCCTGCCCTGGTGGAAGATTCGGATAGAAAAAAAATATACACTGAGAAAAAAATACTCGGAAATCAATAAATCTCTTCCAAAAGTTGATATTTTATTGATTCAAATGAATTTTTAATGAAACAAGAATTAATCATTTACATACAATAGTGATATACATTTTAAAGAATATACATTTGACTCAATAAAATATCTGCTTTTGGAAGAGATTTATTGATTCAGAAGCCCGTGTGGAAATATGTCATGGCGGTCTGGAATCGTGCATCACCAGTACAGTTTTTCTCACACCTTACTGTATACAGTAACACTATACTGGCCCGAGATTGGCACTGTACAGTTGTACTATTGTTGAAACTTTGTCAAGTCAGACTACCTAGTTGCGACACAGAAGTAAGAGACAATTTCGATGCAGTAAATATGTCTAGTTTTTGTCTTGGCACTGTACAGTTGTACTATTGTTGAAACTTTGTCAAGTCAGACTTCCTAATTGCGACACAGAAGTAAGAGACAATTTCAATGCAGTAAATATGTCGAAATTTTGTCTTGGCATTAGATAGTATAGCTATTCGGACTTAGAAAATGAAAAAAAAATTATATTATAATTTTAATAATGTTCACATGCAATCTCTAAAAAAACCCATTAATTAGGAAATTGTACTTTTTACCGAAAATTTTCAATTAATGAAATATATGTCTGAGACATAATTAAAATCATAATTGTAGAGAACGTTCCATATTTCTAGGATGTATATTTAAAGAGAAACCGAAAGACTGTTGTTTATAATCAATTAATTATGGCCGTGTGGTCCAGATCTGCAATCTATATCATAAAAATTTCTAAGTGTTAATCAGCCAGATTTTTTTCAATTTTCGGGAAATTTATAAAAATAAAATAAATTTTTGTTTTTATTTACATCAATTTTAATGTATTTCAGTAATAGAGGAAATTTAATATGTACTTTAACAGTACTTAATATGAATTTTATATCAATAAATTCTACGGTTTTAGGTTTCGTAAAAGTGAACATTAAAAACATGAAAAATGTTATATATGTATTTCATTCATTATTAACGCAAAAGCTTTGTTTAATGAATTTATTTTGAGATAATTTAATATTTGTGTATGGTTGAGCGTACCGTGGAAAAAATGTGTTACCATTATCTCGAAGCTTAGGGTAATGGTTAGGTCGCTGGACTTGAGTCCCGTACGTCCCACGTTCGATTCCCCCCGCGTGCGTACGAAATTTTATTTGTTATATATGCGTTAAAATTTACAAATATCGATTATTTATAAGTATTTTCATAATATATCAACGAATAAACCATGTGCTTAATTAATAATTATTTTTTATTTTTTATAAGATTTATTAAAAAGGTAATAAATGCGGCCAGGAAAAGGGCCTGATAGGAACCTGATAGGAACCGTGTAAGGTTTCCTAATACGGTCCTTTTACCATTGAGCGTTACAGAACACTATATGGGCCTGATAGGATTTCCGTATCTGGGCCTTAAATAAAATAAGGCAACCTTATCTGGGTCTGCATGTAACCTGATTTAAATTTCCACACGGGATATAGCTGCAATTTTTGTTGCATATTTGGACTTCTAAGATGCCCGGTAAGAAGGAGTTGATTAAACTAGCAGAACTAGATAGAAATGAGTTGGAATATGGGCGATTTTTCAACTGTTTTAGTCTCAATCAATGTCATTTTTTAATCTAAAGACTTCAATTCATTTTACCGATTTATGTTTGTTATCGTTTCAATCCTGTTAAATATCGCGAACAAAAATTTACACGTTTTAATTTTCACGGACGTGATTCATTTGACGTCAATTTAATTCTGCCAAAAATGAGCGCATTCTAATTCTAACGAGAGTGATAGATTTGAAGTCAAATTAATTCTGTTTAATTCTCTAAGGTGATTGCAGTCAATTTAATCCTTTCCTTGACATTATACAATTGTCAACATTTCAATATAAATTCAATTCTACACTTTCTGCGTTTGAAATATTCACAATTTAGCTCAAATTCACAACACTTTTAATTGAAAGCAATGTCGTTTTTGAACACTTTCGAAATCATTTCAATTCTTTTCAATCAACTCCTTCTTACCGGGTGTCAATGTTGATTTTTTAAAAGGGATCATGATGATTCTGCGCATATAGTGAGCGCTATAAATAAACAAAGCGTTGAAAATGCTTATTTTGCCAGAATAAATGTAATTTATTTAATATGCTTACAGATGGAACCAAAATTACAGAAAAGGAAGATAGAATTCTATTGCAGAAAATGTAAGAAGCTCTATAAAGATCTCATAGCAGAATGCGTGATTCCGATTGTTGGATCGGGACTTTCTGATTCAGTGCGAACACGTCTAGAAAAACTTAAACCAAAAGAGCGGAAGAATATACATAGTATCCATCGTTCATAGGGATTCTCATCCTTTGTTCCTTGCTGGTACGAAAATATGGAAATTGTCAAATATCTTATCACCTATTGCAATGCAAATGTCAACAAACAAGGAAAAGTGCTTTCAAAGTTTCTGCCACTGTCATATGATACATATGTAAGTGCTCTCCCAGGATTTATTTAAAAAATTTGTATTACAAAATTTATATGTGTGATTTTTTCTGCAATTAAATTCCAACTAAGAAATACGCATAGTCACTTGCAGAATATATATAAATAATAATAATATATTAAAATTAATGATTTAATGAATAAATGGATACGAAGATTATTATTATTAATAATTATTATTTTGTATTGATATATTACTATTCACTTGTCCGGAAGATAGTGATGCACGTCAAGACAAGAATTTATTGATTCTTGAATTTATCGCTCGATATTGAAAAAATATTGGCAACGAGATTTTTTAAACATCTTTTGTTTATTATCGTCTCTTCTCACTGTTATTTTCCAAGAAAATCGAGCGATATTATTGAATATTGATCTGTCAAAGGGAACTGTCACTTTGACAAATTACATGTGATAGTTTATTTAAATGTGTTCTGATTTATCCCATGAAATGGATGATACTCCACCTGAGCCAAGCCAGAAAGGCGATCGCAGTAGGAAACTCAAAGAAACTTTTGAAATTCATGTAGACCCTGAGAAAAACAAAGTCGCCATGTGTAAATTGTGTGCAGAGAAAGGTAGTGAACGAATCATACGCATGAAAAATAGCAATACTTCTGGTTTGATGAGACATTTGGAGAATTATCATCAAGATGCTTATAAAGATATTTATGGAGATTCCGCAGTATCAAAATCCAAAAAACGAAAGGTTTATTTGTATTTCTTTATATTTCTATCATGAATGATAATTTTTTTTAACCTACACAATGTGCCTAATTTTTAAAAATTTGTTCAGACTTTAATTTCGGATTATATAGAAGAAAATCTTTGTTTGTAAATCTAATTTGTAAATCTCATTTGTCATAAAAAAATCAGTTAATACCTTTTTCAACCAAATTTGTCAGATTTTTGTTTACTCTGACAATTTAGGAAGTTATAGCTTTCTAAAAAAAAAAAACTATTTTTAATGTATCTCAAAGTGACATTTGGAGCAAAGACAGCATTCAATATTATCGCTTGTTCTCGTTTGTTTATTGATTATCTTGACTGAAATGTCAAGACGAGATTAATTTTCTTGTCTTGAAGTTCGATACAAATTATTGAACTTGAGTTTTATTGTCTTGTCTCGCTTGAATGCATCACTAGCCGGAAGATGATTCAGTTGAAAAAATAATTTTTAGCTGTGTCAAAGTGATTAATTTTTAACATCGATTAAATTTTTTGTTATTAAAATTAATAAATGCTTTACGATTACAATTGATTATTTTAAATAATTTATTTTAAACATATTTTAAATTCATTGGATGAAAAAAACAAGATGTTTCTGTTATAACCAATTGACGTTGTCACCTCGGAATAAATTAATGTTATTGAATATATGTAAAGTTATAGAATATAGAGCTTAGCGTCTGTTAATTATAATAAATGCATAACTTACGCTCATTTGTGCTGATACACGAAACTTATTTTTCGAAAAAATGTCGTTTCACCATGTTTTTCTGTTATATTTCAGAAACTACAAATACAGGAAGGTAGTACCGTCTCTCCGTTATGGATTGCCGCCGTATTTAGAAAAAACTTACCTATGGTTAAATTCTTAATATCACATGGGGCTAATGTAAACGCAAATTTAGGTACTGTTTTGACAGTTTTTCAAGAATTGTGCTTGAGTCCTGATGATGTAACAGGTAAAACACTAAATTTCGTTCATTAATAAAGAAAGATATAGCTGTGAAGTTGTATCAATTTTTGTGCTCAATGAGCACCTTGTTTCCTGGAAGCAAATATGAAGCTTTCTCATAGAGAAAGCATTATTTAATTAATCAAAATGTATTAATATTCGGTCATCTAATTCGTGTCAACACAACAAATTATGACTTTCTTTACATCAACTTAAAATGTGATAATTTGAAAAGTTACACTTGAAAAATACATTTTTCAAAATTATAAATGAGGGGTTCATTATAAATTTGTTTTTTGTATAAATAAAAAACTGAGGTATGATTTTGTATATTTTTAGTTTATTATAAGAGGGTAATAAAATTGAATTGAAAAAAATCAAAGAAATTATTTTTTTCAAACTTTTTTTTGAAAATAATTATATTCAACACATAATAAAATCAAAAATTTTTTGTGTTGATACGAATCAGATAACCTATAATATCTAATTAATTAAATAATTTCTAATAATTAAATAATGCTTCTTGGAATCAAATATTCTTCCACAGAATAGAAAGTGATCATTGAGCACAAAAGTTTATGCAACTTTACAGCTAGTTATTTATAATTTTTATCTTTTCCAGAAATTTTTACATACCTGTTGGAGAATGGAGCCGACATTCGTACACGAATTTTTTATTTTGAAGAAACATGTTTAATGAAATGTATATACAAAACAAACGAACTCCTTATGCTCCTAAAACATGGCGCGGATATCAATGCTGTAGACAATTTAGGTTATACAGCATTGCAGCATGCGATTAAGAAGGACGAAATAAATACTGTCAAACTTCTCCTATCTCACAATGCAAATCCATGTATGACAGGCCACTCCAATGATGATGCTCTAAAAACTGCTTGCCGTTTTAGAGCTATACAGTCATTTGAATATTTAGGTAAATTGATTGAAAAAATAATACATAGTTCAATGTTTATATAATGATTAGGGATAATGTTTGGTTGAGCTATCCCTATTTATTCTCTATATTATGAAATATAAATGTAAATAATTTATATCACAATGAATATGGCATAAAACTATTTGATACTAGGGTGGGGATCTTTTTTTAAAATTAAAAAAATAATATTCATTTTTATTTAAGAAGACTTAAATATCTGATATAATTTAAATATAACCATATTGAAAATTAATATTAAGTATTGCTACTAATTTATGACCTATTTAATGTTTGATCAATCTGGAATAGATTAGAAGGGATTACAATTTTATTTTTACAATTTATGTTAAGATATAGATATTTTTAACTAAAACTTTAGTGAAAAGTTGAAAACTGCGAATTGAAATAGTGAAATACTACTAACAATTAGTAAAAATTTTCACTACAGTAAATTAGTGGCTAACTTTTCACTAATTCAGATTTAGAAAATATATATATATATATATATATATATGTTCCCACCTCCCCATTCACGAGCATCACGATCGAGAATTACATTGTACATTATTTTTTTTATCAGTTAAGAATCTTCACTATTCAACTGAGAAACTAGCAGACTCTTACGAACTGATGGGATACGCGTTTCTTTACAAGGAAAAGGAAAAGGCCTTTGAATTGTTGAAGAAATCTTTGGATATTAGAAGAAATGGAGGGCTAAACAGAAGGCTATTACCCAAGAATTTTGGCACAATAACAAAAATTATTTACCCAAATGCGAAGGAGTTTATTTCAGAAGAAGATTTGAATAGGATTATGACAAATTTGAATGAAAGAAGAATGCAAATTATTATTTCTTTTGAAAAAATTGTTGGTCTAAGTAATGATGTATATGTCAGAATGATACTTGATGATACTGCTTCATATGATTTGTTAAATAAGTATGTATTTCAGTATTCTATATTCATTCAGAAACGAAAATTTTTCAAATATTAATTAATAAATTGTCTAATGTTTGGATGTGTTAAATATTTTCTAATTTTCGTTGATATTTTCAGGATATATTTGTGGAGAAGGTTGCTGGAAATTCTAGTGGAGCAAGATCGTGTAAGTTTAACATTAAAAATTATTGTCAATTTTAAAAACGTATGCCAATTATTATATTTATGTATTCATTATAGGTGCATTTGTTGTAGATGTATTTATTTATGTTCATTTTATGAGCACTGCTTATTTCTTATGGCATCGATCTATGTGTCTTGCTACATCGAACAAATATTTTTATTATATTCAATAAATCCCCTTTGGAAACGGCTAGATAATTTGCATTACACTTTAGACGCACAAAAATAAGGCTATTTTCAAGAATTTTTTTCATAATTTTAAATTAAAGATATTGGTACATAAGATGTTACATACAAAAATTGCATTTTAGAAATACATGATAATTTAAAAAAAATTAATTTTAGTGAATATTGGTAAATAAAAATGATGGTTGAAAGAAGATGAAAAAAAAGGAGGGTGTATACGCTGTTGATGTTTTCTCTGGGACGGATGATTTGAAACAAAAAAATGAAACGGTTTTAGATTCAGCAGATAAATGACTATAGCGCATATTATACGATTTTTGATTTTTTCAAAATTAACAAAATAGCGGACATTTTTCGAAAAGTAAGGAAAAAACACGTATTTTTTCACCTTTTCTTGCGAAAAAAAATAGTTCAAATCAAAATTTCAAAAATCGTATGATATGCGCTAAAGTTATGCACATAAAGAATATGTGGTAAAATTTTGGTAAGGATCGGTTATGTAGTTTCAGAGATTTTATCAACAAGCCGTCCAAAAACGTTGTTTCGAGAACAACACGTTTAAATTTTTTTTCAACGAAAAATCGTAAAAGAATCTTACCTGGCCTTAATCAGCGATGCCTGCACCGTACATTATGCCTTCAATTTCTTCATAATGCTCTTTTTCATCCAAAATAGCCTGTCTGCTCTAATTATATAATATATAATATATATAATAATTA